>QANZ01002759.1:41481-92601 GCA_003254925.1 Chamaecrista fasciculata
ATGTTTGGAGACGAGTCAGGGACCAAACTGAAAGCGAACTAAAGTTGCTGGAAAAACCGCCGCCGGAACCGCCGCCACGTATAGCCGCGGCGGGTTCGCGACAATTTTTAATTAAACAGGCCCAAGCCCGATTTGGATGATTCAGACCTAAATTTCTTTGAGGAAGCGCCGAAAATAGCAGAGGTAGAGGGTCTAGAGGTCAAAGAGAGGCTACACACTACTTGAGGGAGAGTTTTACACATTCCGTATCCCGGTTAGCAATTCGGTTTATCGTGTGAAGCTTTTCTTGAGATTATGGCAGCAGATTCTGAAGTTATTCATCTGTCAACCATGAGCGGCTAAATACTCATACCCGAAGGAGCATTGGAGCAAAGCATGAACTAGTGTTTCGTCATTAGGGAGTTTTTCTCAAACTAGAATTAGGATTTACTTTATTGTTCTTGAATTCTAGTTGAACCTGAGAACTTTTTGGTATTCTGATTCTTGATTAGGAACTTGGATTTATTGTTTGATTATATCTTGATTGTAACCCTTGAGTTTACACTAGTTTGGTTATAATTATAGATATATCGCTTTGACAATGTTTATTGTTATAAAGATTATGGTTCTTGATCTTCGTTTATCATCAATTGAATGAGGTTTTCAATACTTGTTGTGGATCTATCTTGTTTAAGGTGTTTGCATGATAGGGTTGTTAATCTAGGTCATTAAGTTGTTAGTGACTATCTTAGGATGATTTGTGTGGGAATACTCCATTTATCTTTATTAGTAATGATTGCCTAATCCAATTGCTCTGTCGGGTGTTTTCTCAATTTGGTTAATCTATTCGAATTATTGTTTCTTTCAATTCAATCTTTTAAATCAAAAACACAAAAACATTTATTGCTTTATTTAATTATCGCCTTAGGTCATAGAAAACAATCAAAGAACAAAATTTATGTTGCTTTCTCCCAATTAGTGTTAATTCGGTATTGTTTGCTTTTAAACCTTGCACAAAAGTTCCTCGAGAGATCGACTCGGATTGCACCACTATAGTGCATTTTATTCTGGTATTTTGGCCACCTAGCGACGGGTGCAGTCAGTTCTATTTATAGAGCAGGGTGAGAGTGGTGGCCAGCGCGCGGGGCGCACCACGTAGTCAGGCACGATCTCCACCAGAGTGGTGGAGACCAAGATTTGCGGGACAAGGCAATCGTGGGTGATTGCGTGTCGCGTTACTGGGTGGGCGCCATACGACTGGAGAACGTGGGTATGACTAAGTCCGTGGCCCACGACCTCCATCAGCGAGGATCGCGGAGCAGGGCAGTCGTGGGTGACTGCGTGTTAATCCGGGGGCGCACGCCACGACCCTGGATGGATCACGACCGCCCCTAAATGTGAGGGGGGAAGAGGCCCGGTTCGAGGGCCATTTAGGCGTACGCCCAAATAGTGATGTATCACAAGTCCCTCCTTAAAGAAGTCTACGAGCGCGTTCGTCGTGCAAAACTCCTACGGCGCGCGAGGTGGTGGGCTTGAAGCATGTGATGGAACCAATGCCTCAGTCATGCAGAAGCTTAAGGTGTACGCCCAAAATATATTGGAGTATTTGTCCCTCGCGCAGAGGAAACATAGGAAAGGCGGGCGCACCATGGGAATACGAAAAGTCAATGGGCGCCATGGCGAGCGGCCATGTGGTAGGTAGAGCTGTCTTGTCACAGACACGTGTCGCTACCCGGGAGGCGAAAAATTTGAAAAAGTAGAAAACGCCTCGTTTGCCGCGCAGGTGATTGTATTTAAGGGACAGGAAACGACTTCTCTCATTTACACTGAGCTATTGAAGACACAGGAGAGAGAAAGTGAAACCGCCGAGGATCGCCCCCGGAATCTTGTAACCATTGAAGGCATTAAAGGTCGTTGATTGTGTGTGCGACAGACAAGGGATTCGGCATTCGGTAAGTGTTTTGTAATCTTGGCATTTTCTATGTTGGAATATTGGGTATGGGTTAGGGTTTGTGGGTGGCGAACGCGTGGCTTTTTACTCTTGTTTGTGCGATGATCGTTGGGTGTTGTCAAGGTTTTCTGATATGGGTTTGCTTGTGAATGAATGTGTTCCAAGATTGAGGGTTTGGGTTTGCAAAAAATGGGACTTCGGGTTCAGGTATCCGGGTTTATGAGTCGTGATTTGCGAGTTCGCAAAGAGAGGGTGAAAATTTTACCAACTGCGTCGGTGTGTGTACTGGTTATTTGGGTTTGCAAGTTTGGGTTTTCTGGGCTTGTGTTGGTCAGGTACATGAGTGTTCATGAATGTGCATGAGTTTCTGGGTTTGGCCAGGGAGTGGGTAAAAGGGGCGTGCGCCCTATCTGGATGAATACGCAGACCGGGCGGTCTAGTTTGCTGGGGATGTGTTTGGGTGTAGCGAGCTGTGTTTGGCCATGTGATGACATTTGCTTTTTTTGTAGGTTGTGAAGTGAGCGGCAGTTGATTATTTAGGCAAGCGCCACAAAGCTTTTCAACGGACAAACTCTAACAACATACGTACCATGGCTATAGGTAGATCCTAATCCCTTGTGTTTTGCCTTAATTTGTAAGTGTGTGAGGCCATGGTGGTCCTTAGGGAGTTAGAGGAAGGTGAGGTACTAAGTAGTGTTGGTAGTTTACCCACACAGGAGAGTAGCTCGAAAGATACAAAGGAGCTGCTCCGTAAGTCAGACGAAGCTATACGAAGGGCGACCGAGCTGTTAGCTGGGCGGGCGTATACTGAGGAAGGCGTGCGGGAGCAGGTTGGGGAGGCAACGAGTGGGTATAGGGGGTGTTGGGATTTAGTAATTTACAATCCTGTAATTATGTCTGAGTCAGCCAGGGAAGAGTTGGTATTGGAGTTATCGGATCGCTCGGAAGAGGAGTCGGCCAGAGTGTTGGATGAGCCGGAGGGTGCCCTGTGCAGGTCGGCGGCCAAAGGGAAGAGACTGATCATGGCTCGAGAGCCAATCATGTGGGATGCCGCTGAAGGGTGGGGAAACCCTAAGGTTTGGGTGACGAAGGGGCCGCCAGCGGAGCTATCAAGGTTTGATAGTGATGTAGAGCTGGAGGCAGCTCACAACGCATACTTCGGGCTAGGGTCTGGTCGGGAGGCGAGCGGCATGGCCGTAGGTGTTTGGGATGACAACAATTCGCTCGGGTGAACCCATCGACGGGGGTTCATCGTACATGAGTTCCTCTTGCAAGAGTGCGGCTCTGATTTGCCTTTCACCGACTTTGAGGTCGAGTTGCTTAATCACCTGAATTGCTGTCCCGCACAGTTGATGGCAAATGGTTGGCGGAGTCTGAAGTTTCTGCAATATGTAGCCTCGTCAGTGGGGGAAGGGGGAAGCCCGAGGATAACGGGCGAGTGAACATACAGAGGAAGGGGGGAAGTCTGAGTGGGTTTCCAGCGAGCATGAGCAACTGGAAAAATTGGAAAGATAGGTACTTCCCCGTTGTACAGAATGGGTTGAGGCGCCCTTGGTGGGTAAGGGAGGAGGACGACCGTCCGTTGTTTCCTATGAGATGGTCAGATGCCAAGACAGGGGCGAGCCCGGTAAAGCGGGGGCATCTTAGCGAGGAGCGCCGGGCGAATAGGCTCCTTAGCTCGTTTTACAAGAACTATGTGCAATCATGTAATATGTTGTTTTACTCTTTTGATTAATACACGATATGGATGTTCGGATGGTTTATAACCAATTTTGCATGTTTTTTTTGCAGCTTTGACCGGCTCGAGGAAGAGGCCGACCGACCAGGGGGCCGGCAGCTCTGCTGCGGCGGTCCAAGCTGAGCAAGCGGGTGAGCCTGCGCCTGCTAGGGTGCGAGCTCCTCCTATGGCGCCCGGAGCAAGGCAAAGGGCTCCCGGGCCTCCATCATTCCGTGCCCCATCTTCTTCTGGGGGCGCGGTGGCTCAAATTGCAACTGGGCAGGCGTTTGCGAGCCCAGCAAAGAGGAGGGCAGGTCCACCGGTATTGGCACTCGGTGGTATGAGGCTGGCGGGCAATGCGGTCAGGGATCTGGCTTCCCCATCAGATAAGGGGGAAAAAGGGGGATGCCAAAGGAAATGGCCTGGCGGGGGGTGCTTCAAAGGAGGGCCTGCCAGCAAAAAAAGCGCGCATGAGTGGGCCCGCGGATCTGGGAGTGTTCATACACTGGGATGATGAGGAGTTGGACAAATTCATCAAGAATAGTCATCCTGATGGTGATGGGCTGCGAAACCCTCGGATGGGCATGCTGGACGAGCGGAAGGTTGACGAGAAGGGAGAGGCTCAATTCCCTTACTTACCCTCTTATCCGAACAGACGGTGGTTCTCTAGTGTGGCCTCCATCCAGTCATTGTACTCCAACAGCACCTACGAGTGACATGACACCCTAGTTGCTGAAGCTTTCAAGCGCCCGTCGGCAGACTTCGCAGCAGCGCACACCATGATTCGTCCGTGGCGTGCCACGCCTCTCAAACATTATCGCACAATCTGGTAGAGGAAGTCGCCCGCTTGAGGGCAGAGGTGAGGGCGGCCGATGGTGCGGAGCAGCTCAAAGCATTAGAAGTTGATAGGGACCAGGCGCTGGCGGAGGCCCAGTCCTAGAGGGCGGTTGTAAAGAAGCTGGAGGAGGAGAAGAAAAGAGAGAGAGAGAGAGAAAGAGAGAGAGAGACGGAAGAAAGCAGACCAAGAGGCGGCCGAGGCCGTGCGAGAGGCTGGGGTCCAGAGAGGGGAGGCGCAGGCCGCCAGGGAGGAGCTTGAGTTGTTTCAAGCGGGGGAGGCCCAAAGAATTGAGCGGGCGTGCCGGGACGAGCGGAAGCAATGGTACTGGTACTTTGTTAATGCGTCCGCTCGGGGCTTCGAGAACTGTCAGAAGAAGCTAAGTCTTCTGAACCCCGATCTGAAGAGGCGGGCATCGACTACACCCACAAGGTACTACCGGATGGGCAGGGCGGCCACGAGATCCGTATGCGCGCGGATGATGATGAACCGGATGAGCAGATGCCTGCAATGCTTGATGACTGAACCATTCATGCTTATGAGCTGGCAGAGGGGCGGTCGTAGCTCAGGCCTGGCGATGATGGGTATGTGCCTCCGGCGGACGTACTGAGCACTGCGGGCACCCAAGGGGATGTCGAGAATCCGGCCGTGGCCGCAGACAGTGAGGGCGGAGAGGGCAGTGGCGACCATGCTCCAGAGGTGTCCAACACGACTGTAATTTCGGATGACTAAGTCATCCTTTTGTAAATTTATATTTTGGTGGGGGTGTGTTTCCCCTTTTTAATTTGTATAGGGCGTGTGTGCCCTTTGTTGGATACTTTAGGGCATGTGTGCCCGCTTGGATTTGTTGGCCGTGTGGCTTGGATTATTTGTGACGGGCCATAAGGCCCTATTTTGCTAAATATCTGTTGAATGACTGTTGTTTTGTTTTATCTGTTTGAAATGTTTGGTTTATTTGCGCATGTATGTATGTATGTCTGCCCAACTGTGTTGTCGATCGAAAAGGGGGGCTAGCCTGTCATGATGTGGTGGTCCAGCATGACGTATGAGCAACTTCTCGGCTCAAGGCGCGCGGGGCACCTGAAAGAAAGCGTTTGGAGGCGTCCCTCCTACTTTCTAGCTCTTCATAGGAGCGTCGGGAATAACTTACGTGTCACAAGCTGTTTAGGTTAGGCTGGGCCTAAGTTAGAGTAATTGGAATAAGAATAAAATATACACAAGTCGTGTGAGTGGAGAGAAACGTTGTGATTATATTAACATGAGAGCCGCGGCGGTGGTTACACGAAGTAAACGAAAAGAAAAAAGGTTGTAAAATTACATAAGAAATGAATCAAAGTATAATGTTGTTGACCGTGCGGTCCATATACTTTCTAAGGCTTGCGACATTCCATGGGTTCTTCAGCTGGCGGCCGTCCAATGTGGATAGCATGTACGCGCCTCCTGGAATAACTTTGACGATGCGATACGGGCCTTCCCAATTAGGGTGTAGCTTGCTGTGCGAGCAGTTCAAGCGATCGTTGGCGACGTCTCGGAGGACGAGGTCGCCGATTTCAAAAGATCGGTGTTTAACCTTCTTGTTGAAGAACTTGGCCATGCGTTCCTTGTAGGCGGCCTGCCTGATGCTGGCGATCTTGCGTATTTCTTCAAGCTCATCCAAGGCGATCGCCCTATGGCTTTGGTTAGTGTCCTCATTGTAGTATAAGACTCTATCGGAGAGGAAGTTGGTTTCAGCTGGAATCATGGTGGGCGACCTGTAGGTGGGGGTGTAGGGGGCTTCGCCTGTAGATTCTTGCGGTGTGATACGGTAGGACCATAGGACGATCGGGAGTTCGTCCGCCCATCGTCCTTTGGCGCTGTCAAGCCGGCACTTCAATCCATTCAGGATGATGCGGTTGGCGAGCTCAGTTTGCCCATTTGTTGAAGGGTGTTCGACCGAGGTGTTGCCCAAGGAGATGTCCCATCCGGCGCAGAATTCGCGAAAGGATTCGCTGATGAACTGGCAGCCGTTGTCACTGATAAGCCGCTGCAGAACGCCAAATCGTGAGAGTATGTTCTGCAAGACGAAAGTCTTCATCTGGGCAGAGCTGATGGATGTGACGGGTTCTGCCTCGATCCACTTTGTGAAAAGGTCGATCGCGACGATGAGGAATTTACGTTGGCCTGTGGCGGTCAGAAATGGTCCAAGGATGTCAATGCCCCATACATCGAAGGGCCAGGGAGACTCCGTCGGGCGCATGTCTTGTCCCGGGATGTGAATGTGGTTGGCGTGTTCCTGGCATTTTCTGCAAGTTTTAACCAATTCAGTGGCGTCCCTGATGATGGAGGGCCAATAATATCCCGAAATGAGGACTTTGCGCTTTAGGGTGGGCGCGACCTGATGTGAACCGCATAGTCTGTCGTGAAGCTCCTCGAGGATGAGGCGAGCGTCGTTGGGACCAACGCATCGGAGGCAAGGCATAGAATGGCCTCGGCGATA
Organism: Chamaecrista fasciculata; assembly: GCA_003254925.1. Taxonomy (NCBI): domain Eukaryota; kingdom Viridiplantae; phylum Streptophyta; class Magnoliopsida; order Fabales; family Fabaceae; genus Chamaecrista; species Chamaecrista fasciculata. Next base: position 48,440 of record QANZ01002759.1, read on the forward strand.
GAGATCTTTGACCCAGAGGAAGTAGTGGGACGCTCGGCGTACAACCTTTCCGGATTCGTTTCGGCCGGGCGGGAGAGTTCCGTTCTTGATGTATTCAATAATTGGCGTGCGCCAATCTGTGGTTGTTTGAATAGCAAGAACAGTCGGTCCTTCAATTGATGGGCGTTCAAGGATGGTACGGATAATGGATGAACGGATCCTGGCCTCTGGTTTGGAGGCAAGTTTTGCCAAAGAATCTGCCTTGGTGTTTTTGAAACGCAAGATGTGCGTGAATTGGGCGGCCCGGATATGATGACGGAGGATATATCACGCTTTTTCCACATATTTGAGTATGGTGGGTTCCTTGGCCTCGAATTCTCCGTTCATATGTCCAACCACAAGCTGGGAGTCGTTGTAGACGCGAATGTCCTGGGCGCCCATGCCGACGGCAAGTTCTAGGGAAGCTATGATTGCCTCATACTCTGCCTGATTGTTGGTGGCAGGGAATCGTATATCGATAGCCTGTTCAATGGCGTAGCCGTCGGGTGACTCGACGATGACGCCTGCACCGCGCAGTTTGACGGACGAAGCGCCATCTATGTAAACGTTCCATGTGACGGAGGGTGGATTGGCGGACGTCATCTCTGCGACGAAGTCGGCGAGAGCTTGCCCCTTTATCGCTCGCCAAGGCTCGAAAGTGCGGCCGAACTCAGAGAGCTCGATTGACCAGTTGACCAGGCGTTCGGCGATATCAGATTGGTGGATGATCTGCCTCATCGGGCGGTCGGTATGGACCACTATTTCGTACTGTTGGTAGTATGGCCGCAGCTTCCTTGTGGATACAAGCAGGGCATATACCAGTTTTTCCAGCAAGTGGTAGCGGGTTTCAGCGCCTGTGAGCACTTTGCTAGAGAAGTAGATGGGTCGCTGTTCGTCTTTGTCTTCGATGATCAAGACGGAGCTCACTGCCACATCGGTTGCGGCAAGGTATACATAGATGGGCCTTCCCGGGGAAGGGGTTGTGAGGATTGGCGGTCGACTGAGATAGGCCTTTAGCTCCTGGAAAGCCTTTTCACATTCGGCGGTTCAGGTGAAGTTCTTGCCTCCTTTCAAAGTTTTGAAGAAGGGCAAGCAGCGGTCGCCCGACCTTGCGAAAAAATGGTGGAGCGAAGCTATGCGACCGTTGAGGCGTTGCACCTCTTTTAGAGTCCTGGGCGATGTCATGTCCAGGATGGCTTGGCACTGATCCGGGTTTGCTTCTATCCCGCGCTGGGAAATCATGAAGCCCAAGAATTTGCCCCTAGCGACCCTGAAGGCACACTTGGCGGGGTTGAGGCGTTGTCTGTAGTGGCGGAGAATCTGGAAGATTTCCTGCAAGTCATCGAGACCATGTCGTCGACATAGACCTCAATGTTTTTCCCCACATCGTCCTTGAAGAAGCGATCCATCATTCTCTGATATGTGGCGCCTGCGTTCTTCAAGCCGAAAGGCATGACGTTGTAGCAGTAGATGCCCTGTTCAGTAATGAAGGACGTCTTGTCGACGTCCTTAGGGTTCATCCTGATCTGATAGTAGCCTGAAAAGGCGTCCAGGAAGCTCAAAGTGGCGTACTCGCAGGCGTTGTCCACTAATTTGTCAATGTTAGGCAGCGGGTGAAGGTCCTTAGGGGTCGCATTGTTCAGATCCGTGAAGTCCACGCACATTCGCCATTTGCCATTGTGCTTAGGGACCAAAACGACATTGGACAACCAGGTGGGATATTTGGTTTCCCGTATGAAGCCGGTCGCCAACAGCTTGTTAACCTCTTCCTTTGCGGCGAGCTGCCTCTCTGACCCCAGGACTCGTTTCTTTTGGAACACCCCGCGATGGTCATCTACATCGAGGGAGTGCATGACTAGCTTGGGGTCTACACCAGGCATGTCCGAGGCGGACCATGCAAAGATATCGCCATTGGCGAGCAGGAAGTCCGATAGCCTGGCTTTCTGCTGTACGGGTAAGTCTGCGAAGATGCTCACTATTCGCTTCGGGTGTCCAGGAAAGTGAATTTGGACAAGCACGTCCGAAGGTGTAGGGCGTGTGCCCTCAACCTAAAACGTAAGGTGAGATACGTGTAAGTACAAAATGTGCCAGAGATTTTGTAAAGGGAAATGATATTTCATTAAGTAAACAACTTGTCCGCCATGGGTAGGTCGGAGCGTACATAGAGATGACAAAGATGGGCCTTAAGCATTTTAGGGAAGGGGAAAACGAACATAGAGAAATATAACAGAAATGAAAGGGAAAGATTGCAACTAATCTTAAGGTCGGGCGGCTAATCCACCCATTTAGAGTTAGCTACAGATCTAAGAGGTGTCAGCCACTAGCGTGGTTTACCTCATCACGCAGGTCCGTTATTTCTGTAGTTGTGCTTGTGTCTTCATCCTCTCCGGTGGGCTCCAGGGGAGGAGAGTCCGGTTTTCTTTCCATAAACAGGCTGGTCTGGCAGCCAGGGTTGATCGTGACCCGGGCCAAGCTTGTTGCGTAGCATCGGCGACCCTCCAGCTGGTCGCCTCGGAGACTTGCTGTCCCCCATCGAGTTGGAAACTTCATCAGTAAATGAGCGGTGGAGATCACGGCTGGGAAAGCATTCAGACTTGAGGGTCCGAGGATGGCGTTGTATGCAGATGGGGCAGCCACAACGATAAAGCTAACGTAGATGGCGGATGTTCTGGGGGGCGTGCCATCTCCCTCTAGCGTTAGCTTGGCTTCTAGGACACCTTCATCGGGCGTCCTATTCCCTGCGAAACCGATCAGGGGTTCGTGGAAAGGCTTCAGGGCGCCTAGAGGGATGCCCAGATGTTCAAATGCGTGGAAGTACAGGATATCTGAGGATGACCCTTGGTCCACTAGGATTCTCCGTACGTCAATCTCGCCAATGAGTGCCGTGATGACCATGGGCTCGTCATACTCGACGGGCATCAGCTCATCAGAGGTGAAAGTAATTGGCGCGTGGATGTCCTCGTAGGAGCGCTTGTTGGTGTAGTGCATGCACATGATCGATCGCATGATGGTTCTGCGATTGTGTGGCGTCTTATGCTTGTGAATTCCACCAGAAATTGTGTTGATCACATTCCTGGCGGGCGTCTCGCTATGTTTGGTACTGGCTCTCCCGTCCTCAGCGGTCTTCCTGTTTTTGGTCTGGGAGGTGTCCCGGTCAGACTCTGGTCTTTTCTTCTGCTTATATTCGGTCAGGTGGCCGTCACGGATGAGCTGCTCAATTGAGATGCACTCGTCAGTGGTATGGCCGTAGCCATTGTGATATCTGCAATGTTTGCTGGTATCCCTCAGGCGACCGGACTTGACAGGAAGAGGCTTTGCTATGGGGAAGATGTCGGGCGTACAGCAGGTGCGCCAAATTTCCGATCTGGAAACAGTAAGAATATGGTAGGTTGGGAATTTGCCCGTGAAGGGTGGGCGCGATGATCCTTGGGATGAATGGGAAGGGCGATCGTGCCTCTTCCACTTTCCGTTTCCGTTCCCGTTTTGGTTCCGGTCGTTAGACAGACCGTTTTGTATGTCTTTCATCTTGTTGAAGCGGCTCTTGGAGGCGAGCTGGTTGTCCTCCTCAACAATGAATTCGCTGACTTGCTTGAGCAATGATTAAAGTGTTTTTGGGTTGGCGAGCGCCAACTCGTTGGAGACATTACCGGGGCAGAGCCCCTTTTTAAAGGCGTGGATGACCACGCTATCCTCCAAATCCTCAACCTCGTGACAACGCTCGGAGAAACGCTTGAGGAAGTCCCGGAGACTCTCGCTGGAACCCTGGATCAGGTCCACCATCATAGTTGATGGCTTTTTATAGATAATACTCGTAGCAAATCGTTTGAGGAAGGCGGCCTCCAACTCCTCAAAGGTACTAATGGAGTAATCCGGGAGGCGGGCGTACCAATGAAGGCCCTCCTGGCCGAGAGTAGTTGGGAACAACTTACACTTTTTCCCTTCGGTGATGGACGCCAACTGGACAGCGGCGTTGAACACCTTCATATGCAAGTTCGGATCCACGACGGGCTCGTATGGTGTAATCTTCACGGGCATTTTAAAGCCCTGTGGAATGATGTCGCGCTGAATGGACAGCGCAAAAGGCCCCTTCTGAGGGATGAAGGTGCCTGGCTCGTCCTCGAATCCTGCGGCGGTCGAGACGTTCTGAGCAGAACCCGTTGTAGTGTGGCGGCTGGCCGGATTGGATCCCTGGGGCGTCCCAGTGGGAGTGTTGTGAATGAAGAGATTCTGAAACTCGCGACGAAGGGCGTCCATCTGATCTTTCATCATCCCACGGAAGATGGACATAATGTTCTGGGCTTCGAATGTCTGTCCCGTGGCGCCCGTCTGGGTCACAGGTGGTGCAGTTCGGGAGGGTCCCTGGTCCCGGTGTTCCTCCTGTCCATGGCCCTCTTGAGTTCCCGGGGCATGCTCCTGGGAGTCAGAGGGGTCGTCCTCCAGAAGGCGATCATGGGGGGAGTCCTTGATGTTGGCCATAGCAAGATATGGTTCACCTAGTTCCACAAGATAAACGTCAGTGAGTTAGCTTTTGATAAAAAGCAAGAAAGGCGAGCGTGAGGGCTCACGTGTGGAAAAGATGGTGAGGAGCTCGTGTTAATAAGCACACGGCGTGGGCTTCCCACAGACGGCGCCAATGGTAAACTAGAAAATGGACAGGCTTACCTAGTTCAACAAGTGAGGGCTGCAAGAGCAAGTTGATCGTCCAAGTACCTACAAAAACTTCACAGGGGGGCCCTGCGAAGAATACTCCGACGCTCAAGTTAGAATATGAGAGATGTGAGAGCAAGAGAATTCTGAAAGGTGAGAAGTACCTAACATTTGTTTGCTGGGTTGAGCTCTATTTATAGAGCAGGGTGAGAGTGGTGGCCAGCGCGCGGGGCACACCACGTAGTCAAGCACGATCTCCACCAGCGAGAGTGGTGGAGACCGAGATTTGCGGGACAAGGCAATCGTGGGTGATTGCGTGTCGTGTTACTGGGCGGGCGCCATACAACTGGAGAACGTGGGTATGACTAAGTCCGTGGCCCACGACCTCCACCAGCGAGGATCGCGGAGCAGGGCAGTCGTGGGTGACTGCGTGTTAATCCGGGGGCGCACGCCACGACCCTGGATGGATCACGACCGCCCCTAAGTGTGCAGAGGGGCACGCGATTGGCTCGATTGCACCTTGCCAGGTTTGGAGGGGGAAGAGGCCCGATTCGAGGGCCATTTAGGCGTACGCCCAAATAGTGATGTATTATATACTAATCAGCCATTTTTTAAAACTAAATAATATATCATTTTAATCTTTCAAGAATTAAAAAGTATATTATTTTGATTTTTAATTTCAGAGACTAAATGTATATTTTAATCTTTCAGAGACTGAATTGTTAGTTCGGTAATTTTTCAGAGATCAAATTGTTAGTTTACTCTTATATATAACCATCACAAAGTGGAACTATTTATATAGGAGTTAACCCAAACATATAGTTACTTCCATGAATGGCTAAGCAAGATATATATATATATATATATATATATATGTGTGTCTTTTTTTATCTAGTGACAACCATGCTTGTTGGGAATCTAATATATATCATTGTATGTTTTGGTGCAAATATCTCACTTCATAACTTTTTCAAGGTGGCTAGTACTACATATAGACATATATGTATATTTATTTTCTTGGGAGCAAAAGAAAAGGAAATTGATTATGTTTTCCTATAAGGCTTGGCTTTTTCTTTTTGATTTTTTACCTTTAACCATGCCTTTCTTATTATGTTGTGTAATTTATTTACATTTTGGGTGAGGTATACTTATGAACTAAAACTTCATTCTAGTCTTGTCTATATTAAATTTTTTTCTCAAGTTGGTTTATCCAATAACTAATTTTTTAAAAAAATTTAATATATAAGAGACTTTTTTTTTTGGTTGAATATATAAGAGACTTTTAGTATACACATTTTTAAGGCTTTTTCTTGTTGTTTTTTTTTATTGTGAAGTATTGACAATTTATTTTAAAGGTGTGTCATCATATTAAATACGTATCTATGTCCGACATCCGTACGACACTTATATGAAACATATTTATAAGTGTTAGAATATAAAATATTTTTTGTGACTTTAATATGACAAACAATAAAAAAATAATGATATATATGATATATGTGATGAATACATTGTAATTTTTAAAGTTCTTATTAAAATTTATGAATTTTTAATTGTCTATATATATAAATATATGTTGTGTAGTGTAATGTAATTTTAAGAATTTAGTATGTCGATATATTCATATCCGTGTCGCACCCTATATCTATGTCATATCCGTGCTTTATAGGTTTTTTTCAATTATTCCATTTTGTGTTTGTGAGACAAATTTGTAGTTAAAGCTTAAAACTAATCAGCCCAAAAAAAAACCTTAAAAGTAAGACCATGTAACATTTTATTAAGTTGGTTGGGCATCATGCCCATTCATCACTGACCAAGCAAACCCATAAGCCTAAATAAAGAAATGGGCCTAACTGGATAAATCACGTGGCCCATATGACCCATGACGTGAAATGTCCTCTAACATATCAGCAGGTTTTAATTAGAGAAAAAGACTAAGGACCTGAAAGTGGTCCATTATTGCAAGCAAACAAAACATCACAATAATAACAATATTTAATATTGACCAAAAAAAAAAATAACAATATTTAATAAATCAATAATTCAAAGTCTGTTGTAAACAAAATAGAAAATGTGAAGAAAGAAAATAAAGAGACAAAAGAGATATACAAATTAGTCCTCAAAAGGCTTAGTTGTTCAAGAACTATCCTATATGATCCATTGATGTAGCTCTTCAATAGCTCATCCTCATAGGATAAACCCTAAACCCTAAAATCCTATATGATCCATATGATCCATTGATGTAGCTCTTCAATAGCTCATCCTCATAGAATAAACCCTAAACCCTAAAATCCTAAACCTTAAAACCCTAAACACTAAAATCCTAAACCCCAAAATCCTAAACCTTAAAATCCTAAAACCCTAAACCCTAAAACTCTAAATCCTAAACCCTAAACCCCTAAAAAAAACCACTCTCTTGCAATTTGATCCCAAATCCTCAAAATAAAATTGTAAAGTGTCCCAAAACTCTTCCAAACATTCTAATTTAATCCTTAAAAATATTTAAAACTCTAAACCCTAAATCCAAAATCCTAAAATTCCAAACCCTAAACCCTAAACCCCTAAAACTTAATTTTTTTTTTAATCTTTCATCTTCGTCTTCCCAATTTAACATAAATCCCTAATTTTTTTTATTCCTAAACCCAAAAAAAAAACATTTAATCCTCATCATCTTCATCTTCATCAATTCATCATCTATTATTCCACCATCATCTATTCATTATCTTCATCAATTCATTTCATCTTCAGCCTAAACCCTAAATCTGATGCAATTTCAGAATGCAATTCATTTCATCATCATTCATTCAGTCATTTCATTTAATCTTCATCCTCATCCTAGAAACCCAGAAAAAGACGAGGCGAGAGAAGCGGTGGGTCGGATTTGAAACCGCCGGCGAGAGAAGCAGAATCCGAGAACGAGACTGATGAGGCAGCAAATTTCGTGAAGAACGAGACTGATGAGGCGAGAGAAGCGGTGGGTAGGATTTAGGGTTTAGAGTTTTAAATATTTTTAAGGATTAAATTAGAATGTTTGGAAGAGTTTTGGGACACTTTACAATTTTATTTTTGGGACACTTTACAATTTTATTTTGAGGATTTGGGATCAAATTGCAAGAGAGTGGTTTTTTTAGGGGTTTAGGGTTTAGGATTTAGGATTTAGAGTTTTAGGGTTTGGGGTTTTAGGATTTTAAGGTTTAGGATTTTGGGGTTTAGGATTTTAGTGTTTGGGGTTTGGGTTTTAGGGTTTCAAGGTTTAGGATTTTAGGGTTTAGGGTTTAGAGTTTAGGTTTTAGGGTTTTTAATATTTTTGAGGACTAAATTGGAATGTTTGGAAGAGTTTTGGGACACTTTAAAATTTTATTTTGAGGATTTGGGACTAAAATGAATGAAGATGATGAAAAAGAGGGGGAATTGAAAATAATGGGATAAAAATTGAATCCAGGGACCAATTTGTCAACACAATTTTTTTTTAGCAATAATGTTGATGTGGCATAATTTACCCAGTTGGCAAATTTTTTTTTCAATTAAAACCCGTGCTGACGTGGCAGTTAACGTGCCATGTCAGCACTTAACGTGCCACATCAATTTGTTTGTAACGACAGGTTAACGGAGGGACCAATTTGTGTAACGGTCGATAAATTCGGGGACTTATTCGTCTATTATCGAAATCCAGGGGCTTATCTGTAACCGAGCAAAAATCTAAGGAATGATTTGATAGTTTACTCAATAGAGAGGAGACAGAAATGAAATATTATCAAGGATTAAGAAGTAAATCAGAAAGAGAATTAAAAAAATTAATAAAATATGAAAGAAAAAAAATATTTTTTTAACAAAAGTTTGGATAAAATAGTACAAATTAAAGAGAAGAGAAATGATAGGAAAATCTTCATTATTAGAAGTTAGAACAATACAAATCTTCATTAATTTTTTTTTGTTTGGGTTTAGAAATAAAAAAAATTAGGGATTTATGTTAAATTGGGAAGATGAAGATGAAGATTAAAAAAAATTTAAGTTTTAGGGGTTTAGGGTTTGGATTTTTTGGATTTAGGATTTAGGATTTAGGATTTAGAGTTTTAAATATTTTTAAGGATTAAATTAGAATGTTTGGAAGAGTTTTGGGACACTTTACAATTTTATTTTGAGGATTTGGGATCAAATTGCAAGAGAGTGGTTTTTTTTAGGGGTTTAGGGTTTAGGATTTAGAGTTTTAGGGTTTAGGGTTTTAGGATTTTAAGGTTTAGAATTTTGGGGTTTAGGATTTTAGTGTTTAGGGTTTTAAGGTTTAGGATTTTAGGGTTTAGGGTTTATAGTTTTAGGGTTTAGAGTTTAGGTTTTAGGGTTTTTAATATTTTTTAGGACTAAATTGGAATGTTTGGAAGAGTTTTGGGACACTTTAAAATTTTATTTTGAGGATTTGAGAGTAAAATGAATGAAAATGATGAAAAAGAGGGGGAATTGAAAATAATGGGATACAAATTGAATCCAGGGACCAATTTGTCAACACAATTTTTTTTTAGTAATAATGCTGATGTGACACCATTTACCCAGTTGGCAATTTTTTTTTTTAGTTAAAACCCGTGCTGACGTGGCAGTTGCCACATCACTTTGTTTGTAACGGCAGGTTAACCGAGGGACCAATTTGTGTAACGGTCGATAAATTCAAGGACTTATTCGTCTATTATCGAAATCTAGGGGCTTATCTGTAACCGAGAAAAAATCCATGGACTGATTTGATAGTTTACTCAATAATATAATACCACCATTTTCTATGACGGATCTCTCTTAACATTGCTACCTATAGTCAAACAAATCCATCCCAAGAAGCTTCGCTTTTTATATTTTATATTTATAACTTCAGCATTTAACTATAGTATAGTTTGATTGCATTCAATTTAAGTTATAAATTAAAGCTTGTGATATTGTATGGGTATACAAATTTGATATTTTGGATGCATGTGACCGTTGACATTATAAACGGGTTTGAGTTGTGATATTTTGAATGTGGGAGTAGAGATTTCTTTAATTGATCATAAAAATATTAAAAAGAAAAGAGGATAATATTTTAAAGTCCAAAGTGCAAATTTGATCTCATATCTTTTGCTCAGTTCTCAATTTGGTCCTATATCTTTCTTTGCTACATTTTTTGTCCCATATCTTTAGGTCAGACCCCAATTTGGTCCCATATTTTTTTATGCAGATTTGGTCCCCATATCTTTGGCTCCATTGCAGAATTGGTCCTATATCTTTGAGTTACGTGCAAAAGTGGTCACATATCTTTGTAAAAGGATCAATTAATGATTGACCAATTTGTAAAAATACGGGATCAATTCTGCAACCTAACTAGAAGATATGGGACCGAATTGGGACCTTTTGCAAAGATATGTGAACAAAAGTGCAATAAAAAAAGATACAGGACCAAATTAGGAACTTAGCAAAAGATATGAGACCAAATTTGTACTTGACCTATTTTAAAATATAATAGAGCAAAGTGTACTTTTAGTCCTATATTTTTTGTTCAGGTCTCAATTTGATCTTTACCTTTTTTGTTACACTTTTGATCTCATATCTTTTGGTCAAGATGCATATTTGGTCCCATATTTTTGGGTCAACTAAGACTGAAGGTGGAATTTTTGTAAGATATAGGACCTGTTAGGCAAAATGCACCAAGGAGATCCTAGATGGGGGGTGAATAGGATTTGAAAACTTTTTTGCAAACTATTAAGAAGTTCCTTATACAAAATCAGTTCCTTACTGAGAGTCACTTCCTTAACCAGAATGTTTACTTAAAATCAGTTCCTTTATAGAAAAACCTCAATTCCTTCACGAAAACGTTCAGTTCCTTCAGTGAAAAAATCACTTCCTTAGAAACAGTTCACTTCCTCTAAAACAGTTTGTTTCCTTGAAAACAGTTTTATCTCCTTAACAACACTTTTATCAAAACACTTTGTATCAAAACCTTTTCCAAAACTTAACTCAAGAATATAAAATGCAGAATAATAAAGAGTTAAGGGATAGAGAGATTGACACCACGATGTATAGTGGTTCACACAAGAGTTTAATCCTTGATATGGAAGTCTCTCTTATGCTACATCCACTCCCCAAGCGAAAGGGCAAGGGAATTCGTATATTAATACTTTGTAGGCAACCGACCAATTACAATGGAATCAACCTAAGAATAGGATCACCCCTAAGGTTTTACAATCTCCCTTTTACAGTCCCCACAAATCCTCACGGGTAGTCTCAAGGTTCCTATACAACTCCTCTTATCTTGCAACCACACACGACTCACCACTAGGGTTTCACAACAAATGAGGAAGGCAACCTACTACCACTAAGGTTTCGAACGAATCAGACAATTTAGATGAAGTAAATGGTGTCTCTCACAAAGAGATAGGTTTCTCACAAAGAGTATGTTCACACTAAGTGATTTTTCCACTAAGGATTCCACTAAAAATTACAACACATGTAATAACACTAAGCTTTCTAAATTCTCGTAATAGCAGCTTGAACAAATCAGAATCAGTAGTCTTCAACGTTTGAAGTCTTCTTCTTTATATAGTCATCATTGAGGTTGAGCTCCATTGGAAATGATTTGAATTCTTTGATTTCCAAAAGCTCCAACGGCTAGGTCATCAAGAATCTTCAATTTTCTTCAATGCTCATACAGCTCCAACGTATACAATTCATAAATGTCTTTCTTGTTGTCCACACAATTCAAATTTGCATTTTGGCTCAATAAGGATTCAGCATTAAACTGATCAGGATCTGACAATCAGGATATGAAATGTTTCTATATATAGATCATCGCACTAAACACAAAGTATAAGTTAAGAAATTAATTCCAATCAAAGATATTATGTAATTAACACTTAATCAACTCAGATTACATGTTTCCTAATTAAGAGCGCATGAATTAATCACAATGATCTTCATTTAAGGCTTGCGCAATCTGTCCAGATTTATTTCCTTTTATATCAGGATCTGATTATGATCTTGCTTCATTAATGATTAAATCAAGTTAAATCAATTAGCATCAATCATAATTCATCCAATTAATAGTTAATTCGAATATACAGATTTCCAGAATATTAAAAATATTTATTACAAAATTTTTGTGAATTATCAAAATAAAATCAGCGATAAAGGATATACAATCTGTTTTCGCGGATCCTTAAGGAATTGAAACACGGAGGAGTTCCTTGATTTCCCAATAGGACCAATTCTGCAACCTTACCAAAATATATGAGATTAAAAGTATAACAAAAATTATACAGGGCCAAATTGAGACTTGAGCAAAAGAAATGAAATTAGAAGTACAACAATAAAATATACAGAATTAAATTGAGACCTGAAGAAAATATGTAAGACCAAAATGATATGGGATCAATATAATATTATTCTTCAACCAATGTTCTACTTTATTTAAGTAATGATATGTGAAAATATATATATAATTAAAATTTCCTATTTACAGTCAAATTGAGAGAATATTGAAAAGAGAAAGAGTTGGAATTAGGAGTAGCTGGATTGCATCACAAGGATAACTACAAAGTGTGAAACAAAGACATAGAAGACTTGAGAAAGGATACTTCACGTGGATAGCAAAAGGTATCTACTTTATTTTAATATAGTTTAATAATAATATAATGGAACTGACTTCTCTAACACAATATCTTAATATATATATATATATATACATTGTCCTGTATATGTACATCTCCTAAATCCATGGTGGAAGAAACAAGAAGAATGGTCTAGTTAATGATGAATTTTTTTTTATAATATAGTTAATGATGAAATTAAGAACTCTTTGGCAGTGATTTTTATTCCATTCTATTTTATTTTATTTAAATGTAAAACTATTTAAATAAGATGTAATAAATACTATACTAAAAATATAGAGAATAGTATAACTATTTCATCTTTTATATTATTTACTATTAAAAACTTATTTGGATAAATTTATTTAGATAATTATTATAATTGACCCTACAAAGCAAAAATCTATATTTATTTAGATAAATTTATTTACTATTGAAAAAATCTATATTTAAATTTATTTCATCATGAAACATCTATATTTTTTTAGTAGTAAAAATTTCTGCAAAGCAAAAATCTTTTCTAAACTTCATTTTAACTACCATTTGCAAAAACATCTAAAACTATCATTTAAAAAAAATTCTTTTTACACAAATTTAACATAAATATCAGATTATACAATTCTCTCTATTTATCATAATTTCTATATACTTATTTAAATAATTTCACATCTCAATACTATTATAAAAGTCATTAGACAAAACACTTCTAATTAAGCTCTAAGTCAATAAAATAAGTTAAACAACAAACACGCACACTATTGATATATTAATTTTGTTTTATCTGAAATTAAGTCAAAAAATAAAGCTAAAATATTGATAAGGACTTCTATTAGTTTTGATATTGATGGAAATGGATCACTTTATCTTTTAGGGAAAAAAATGGCCGGAAGGAGCTAAAGAAAAGGAAGAATATATACTAAAAGATAAATTACACTTTGGTACCTTGAGCTATGGACGGATTCTATATTGATACTATGTTCTTTCAAAAGTCACATTCTAGTATCATGTTCTATTCGACGTTAACACTTTGGTAATCAAAACTCTTTTTCTGTTACCTTTTGATAAAAAAAAAAGCACGTGTAAGTCACGTGCATGGTAAAAAACACGAAATTCACTCTCCTAAACTCAGATTTTACGATTTAGCCTAAAAAAATCACGAAATTCTCTGCCTTCAAGTACATATTGAATCGTGTTTTTTGAAAGCTGAATCGTGCTTTTTGGAAGTTGAATCGTGAAATTTGAGTTTAAGATGGAAGATTTTGTGGTTTTGACCATGCACATGACACTCACGTGTTTTTTTTTCCGTCAAAAGGTAACGAAAAAAATTTTGTGTACCAAAGTGCTAACGACAGATAGAACAGGATACCAAAATATCACTTTTGAAAGAATATGATATCAAACTGGAATCGATCCATACCTTAGAGTATCAAAGTGTAATTTATCCCATACTAAAACATATATATATATATAATACTAAAACATTTTGTTTGGCCAATAATAATTACTAAAACCTACATATACATGCATGGAATGTGTGTTTATATACCCTTTGACCTTTGTGTCCTTTTTCTATAAAGCTTAATACATCCAATTTCTTAAAATCTAGAAGGGAAATTAATGAAAAGTTACATGATGCCCGAAAGTAGATCCTCTCAATTCTTATTCTTTATAGTTTGTATGGATTTTAGAGAAATAAAAGAAGAAATATAGAGAAAAAGCATGGGTCTCACAAAATATTAAATATGTGAGACTCACACTTTTTCTTTCTACCTTTTCTTTAACTTTTTCTCTCTAAAATACACAAAAATTATAGAAGATAAAATACAGAAGATTTGAATCTCTTAATGCCCTACTAATTCCATAACAGTTGTTAAAGATGGTTTCTTATTGTTTTATTGGGTAACAATATACATGAATTATTACTTGCATATATATATAACTATATATAATAATAATAAGTTAATTATTTAATTAAGTTACCTTTTCATAATTGTTTTATTATGGTTTATCATCGTTAGGGGTGAGTAAATCAACCCGCCAACCCGCCAACCCGCAGAAACCAATCCAACCCGCAACTATGGGTTGAGTTAGTTCGGGTTCACGGGTTGATTTGGGCTCAAAATTCTCAACCTGCACACTTGCGGGTTGGGTTGCGGGTTTGTAGTTTTTCAACCCAACCCAACCCGCGACCCCACATATAATTTTTTTTTTATTTTTTAATTTATTTTATATACATTTTTATGTATTTTTATATAAATTTTGCATGTTTTCTTATGTATTTAAATTATTAGTTCTTCATAAATAAGATATTTTGATTTTAAAACTTACATAATTTTATATATGTATTACATTTACATATGTTATGGAGTATATTTTAATTGATTTATATTTATATATATAAAATCTATGTTTTTTTTACTTTTTTATGTGTAAGTTTTTTTATTCACTACTCACAAATTTATAATAATATTTTTTTGTTATGAAAATTAAAAAAAAATACAAACTCAACCTGCGGGTTCAACTCAACCCAACCCGCAACTCCGCGGGTTGGGTTGGTTCGGATTGAATTTTAAAAAATAATATAAAACCCAACCCAACCCAACCCAACCCGTAGATTGATGTGTGGGTTGGGCTGAGTTTTTCCCTCAACTCGCCCTAACCCAACACGCGCTCACCCCTAATCATCGTTTTTTACTGTAATCATGTTATCAATTATTGGTTTCCATTGGATATATATATATATATATATATATGCCATCAATAAATTTTTATTTTCCTCCGTCAATGAGACATTTTCTTTTTCGTTTTCTTAAATCACTTATATATAATTAAATAATTTGTAAATTTAAACAAGTCACAACTTGCTTGGAATTAATTCCGATATTCTTGTCCCACTCCATGCACAAAGGAATCTATTCCTTCGAGTTTGATCAATATCAGCTTCCAAAGGTTCGGACAATTATACTGGCGTCATCATCATTATGATAATATAATTTTGATGTTTATTTTACATTTGCTTTATTTTAAGATTAATTAATTAAGACATCAAATCATATTCGTATCTTTTTCACTGTTATCTATCATTACTAGTTATTATTTGATAAAATTTATTATTTTATTTTTAAATTTATATCGAGTCAAAAACTAATTTTTAATAATTAAAATGTATAATTTAATCTATAAAATTTTACAATTATCAACAATATAATTTTATTCGGACAAAGTCTTATTTTGGTCCCTCAGTTATGCTCAATGCTTAAAATTGGTCCCTTAGTTATTTTTCGTTCCATATTGGTCCCTCAGTTTTCCAAAATTTGACACAGTTGGTCTCTCAAACGTTTTCCATCCATTTTTCTGTTAAAAAAAAGACAAAATTGATTTTTAGCTCCTAAAAATTTCAATTTTTGCATTATGGACATTTTTATCTATAATAGAACCAGAATGTAAGAAAGAAAAATTAATTTGGGTGTTTTAGTTTATTTCTCTCTCTTCCTCACTCTCTCCCTCTTGATTCCTCATCTTCTTCTTCTTCTTCCTTGTTCTTCCTTCTTCTCTCTTCCTCTCCGATCATCATTTCTGTTAATGGAAAATCCAATTATCAACGCCATCAGAGATAAAAGCAGAGGGAAAACAAAATCCAACCACTGCCATCGCCGCCATCTCTGCATTCCAATTTCTACTCCTCTCTGAGACAGGTTCGCCAATTTCTTAAACCCCAACACGCCATTTTCTTTTTTTTTCCCTCTTAAAACTCACTCTATTTCTCCCTTCATTTTTAGGTTGAGAAGAGACTCAAACTAGAACACCCACCGCCATCAGACTCAGAAACCCAAGAAGGAAAATTTTCTCATTTTCCAAGATTTCCCATTGACCCATCAAGATCCACCTCCGTCAACCCCTTCGAATCGTCACAGGTTCAAAACTGAAGCTGAAGATGATGAAATTGACGACATAGAACGGTTTATTCGACTATTGGGGTTGCCAAATAACGACGAGATTCAAGATGATCTAAGCCTGATGTAAAGTGACCAGATTTGAGATCGGAGACAGAGATGCGAACTGCGACGGAGGCGAATTTGTGATTTGAGATTGAGAAATGTTGACGGTGGAGGACGAGGGCGATGGCGAGGCTGAGGTGGATGGAGAATCGGAGGAAGAAGAAGAAAGAGGGGCTCGACGAAATGGAGTATGTGCAGTGCGATTAAGGAAAGAGAGATGAGGATGAGAGAGAGAGAGAGAGAGAGAGAGAGAGAGAGAGAAGTTGTTGAAAAAAATAAAACCCCCCACTTATTTCTTCTTTCTTACATTTTGGTTCTATTATAAAGAAAAAGGTCCTTAATGTAAAAATTCAAACTTTTAAGAGATAAAAATCAATTTTGTCTTTTTTTTAACGGAAAAATGAATTGAAAACGTTTGAGGGACCAACTGTGCCAAGTTTTGAAAAACTGAGGGACCAATATGAAATGAAAAATAACTGAGGGACCAATTTGGAACATTGAGCATAACTGAGGGACCAAAATAGGACTTTGGCCATTTTATTCCTATAACGATTCTTGAATTTATATTTTTTTTTTCTTGAATTTGTAATTTTTTGTCCTTAAGTTTGGATCAATAGATCAATCAAATTGTTGACGATTGTCATAGTCCTCTTTTTTCTTTTATCCCTCATAAGATTGGGCTTTGCCAGTTGTATTAACAATATATATATATGAAAAAAAAAGAGAAAAGAAAAAGAACCTAGCAAAAAGAAAAAGAAAAAGCAAGAGAAAAAGTTTGGCCAAACAAAAGAAGAAAGTCCTGTGCTTATCGACTCTCCATATATGTGTGCTTCAAGTAAGATTGGCATTGACCCTTATAAAAAGGAGGATGAGGATTTCATGAGGATTATTGGTTTTCAAGTATGCTAAAACGAAATTTTGTAAGTCTAACACCAAATTTCTTTTCTTTTCTCACTATCATTATATATGGCCTTTCCATTAATTACACCTTTTAAAGACCTCTTGATTTTAGATTATTTAACACTTGTAGTGGAGACTTAGAGAATTGTTACAAGCTTATGGTAGGAGGTCTTGTCTAGTTAGGACTAGAGAGAAGTAAACCCCAATATGGTGAGCTTAGAGTGATATAGTTCTAGTTGGTCAATTGAGAGATTATTTGAGTTGTCTTGCATAATTGTTCACTTTTGTTATTCTTCAATTATAAGGATTTCCATGGTCAAGTCAAGTTTGTGTATTTAGTTAGGCTGTCCTTTAGTCTCTTGCAACTTTTTTTTTCTTTCTACTTCATAACTTTGCCTAGGAGTGCAAAGGTCTAAGTGTGGGGGATTTGATCGGACCAAAATTGACTATGTTAATTGGCCCTCTTTTGCCATCTTTTATTATCTAATTGATGCATAAATGACCGTTTATGTAGCTAGTATATATTGTGCCAAGGTGTTGGATTCCGCTTAAGCATCAAAGTATGCATTTTGCAGTGTTTTACCTTTAATTTGTGTCTAAGAGTATTAGAGGTGTTGCGTAAGTGTTTGCTAGTGTCTTTCAGGTCTAATATCATCTTAAACCTCCGAAATATGGATGAAACAAGGATGGAGTTGACGCGAGTTACAAATTGGTGAAGTGGAGCATCTGAGCGAAAATTTGCGTCGACGGTGCAGCCCGTACGGCGCAAGTCTGAAATTCCCAAGATTGCTGACGTCAAGATGAGCTTCAAAAAGAAATTTGAAACTGCGCCATCATGTGAGCCATCACTATTCCCCAGGGCACAAGAAATATCTATTCATAAATAGGAGTTTAAACTGACGTGGACTCGTATCTTGGGAGCTGTTGGGAAATCACGGGCACGCCAACGCAGCCGAAACAGGTATAAATTAAAATTTTAAACGCACAAAATAATAAAACCAGGCGCACAGTGATTTCTTTCCAAAGGATCCGCTATATGGATCTGTATCAGTAAAAGGACTAGAGATTTACCCAAATCAATCGGCGACTTTTGTGTCTTACGATGCTGAGGAGTCCACTCCGAGTGTGCTCCCTCCGCCGGTGATCCACACGAACAGTTTTGCAGATGCCTAGGTGCTAGCCTCCTTCACTTCTCCAAGTGAACCAGGGACCTTATCTACGGTGTTCTTGAATTCAAGAACAATTCTTGAACTCCCAAGAACAGGTGGCGCCTATGACCAAGAATCAAATTCTTGATCTCACACAACCTTGTCACAAACCCTAAAACTCCTTTTAGGTTTGCACCACTTTCTCTCTCTAGGAAAACTAGGGTTGTGTTTTCTCTCTCTCTTCACCAAGACTCAAAATCGAATTTTGCTCTTGTGAATTGGCTAAGAAAAGTCGAAATTTCCAAGTGTACATGAGGCTCTAGAGAAAGTCGACTTTAGCTAATATATATATAGGGTTTAGGGTTTTGATAATTATAATTAGGGAATCCCTAAATTATAGGATTATCAAATTATTAAATTATGAGATTACAATAATATCATAATTTTAGGACTTGAATTCCTAATTATAATATTACCTTAATATTATAATTTGAATTCAAATGCAATCTTGGAGAATCAAATTGGAAGATCAAATCTTCCCAAAAGATGCTCACCCATGCGCCAAGCCCTAGTCCAATTTGTTGGAATTTAATAAATCAAAATAAAAAACCTAACTCTTAGGTAGTTATAACTAATTTGTTATTTTCCAACAATATTGATTTAAGATATTACCATAATATCTTTAGTCAATCTTTTGAATTTTGAATTCTATTCTTTATTGAATTAAAATATTACACTAATATTTAAATCCAATTTTAGACCTAGAATTCGACTTACCCATATATATTATATTATTGAATTAAAATATTACCTTAATATATTTAATCCAATCATTTGAAATCTAGATCAAATCTATTTGAATTTCAAATCTCAAGCCATGACTTTTAATTAATAAAACATTTCTATTAATTAAAATAGGCTAATAAGAGGCGCCAACCTCCACCCCATTTATCCTAATATTAGTGAATTTAATAAATCAATAATTTCCTAACTTTTAGGAAACTTATCTAATTTATTTATTCCTAATATTATAAATAGGAATATAATTGTAAATAGCATAATCCAATTATCTATTTAACAATTATCATATATATATTTAAATTTGTCCCACAAATCTAAATATCATATATCTGTAGATATTTATTTAAGACAATATTTCATGTCCCAAGACAGTCAATTATGTCTTTAACGGTGTCACCTATGTGACCCACGAATTAACCCTAATTCGTGTCCCGATGTGGCATCTTGATCCTGCTCGCGTGTGACCCAGCAGGCCCCACGTGAAGTTGGCAGCAAGTCATCTCTATGACTTACAAGTCGAGAGCGGACTCTAGCAAGCCATCACGACTACCCAAAACACGTGAGTTATCATTTATCGCCGAAACGACTTAACCTCAGTACCACCTTGTCTAGATCTCTTTTTGTCATACGATATTTTGGTTATGGATTAGGCATGGGAAAGTCATCCAAAATCCAAACCTCAACTTTCTCGATTCCTTGAGTAAGTCCCAATTTCCAGTGTGGCCACACATTCCTTGGACAAACTCATCGAGGGGCCCAGTTAAAATATCTCTCATCTATATGAGGGACAAAATTCCATCTTGGTCAACCACATTCCTCAGCACGGTAATCAACCAAACCCGTACTTAGCCCTTATGGCTACCCTGCTACGGGTAACGTTAGACTAAGCCAAAGTCTGACAACTACAATGCCGGAATGATGAAGACCTCAGGTCTAAGGGCATCGTGACAGGCGTACAGGAGAGACTAGCTAATGACTGAAACCCACGCAGGACTCTCCGGG
Source organism: Chamaecrista fasciculata (assembly GCA_003254925.1). Lineage (NCBI taxonomy): Eukaryota > Viridiplantae > Streptophyta > Magnoliopsida > Fabales > Fabaceae > Chamaecrista > Chamaecrista fasciculata. The sequence goes on from QANZ01002759.1 coordinate 68,555, forward strand.
TCAGTCCAGCAATTTGTATCCCTTTACATAATTGCACCAGGACACTCGTTCCAGCATCTAGTGCATGCATCTCTATGCACCGAGGTCATGCTGGTCTTGGTTCATTTCAAGTTCCCACTTGAATGAGCGACCAGGGACAGTTTAGATTAATTATCCTATAATTAATCACGGACTGTTATCATAGTAAACATGCTAATAATATGATAACCATTAATTTATCTCTATAAATTAATTAATATGTTCACAAAATATTTATAAAATGATTGGCCCTATGACACAATCTCCATCAGGAGCAATTGCGAAAATTGAGGAAAATCTCCATGCACCGTCCGGAGGTGCAGATGACAGCACAATCCAAAACCTTGCCTATAAATAGCTCGTTGATTCCAGAGTTTAGAGAACTTCTTTTGGATCCCGAACCATAGCTCTCTATGGTCGTTTAGCTTAGGAATTTTCTCGTCTCCATCTAAAGCCCTTATGGACTAAATTCTTTCATCAATCCGAAAGAGGCTCGAATTCATCGTTCTTCATTGATAAGGGAGTTTATTACTGTATTTGTGTCTTCTATTGCTAACCTAAATATATATTTTAATATATATCAATTTGATATATGTATAGTTAGATTTAGATAATAGGTTTAGATTGCTTTAATATTTCCACAACTTGTTGTTTATAATTGTGACTGTTACGATTGGAACCCTTATTATTACATTCAATAAAGTTACTATTCTCTTCATGTATGGTTTCCATGCTCGCCTGATTCAGTCATCTATCTAATTTCTATTATCGCTATTACTTACTAGAGGTTATAATTATAATTGTCATTTATTTCTTGAATAGAGAATTATGTTGCATATATTTATAATCTTATGTATCTTCGTCAAAGATATACATTTGAATGTGGTTTGATAGTTAGACGTAATTATATTAATAAAGTCCCAATTGTCTTTATGAACTAGGAAGGTCGAATTCGTGATTGTTCTAGGATTGATATTTTATCTTTATTGTTTTTGTTTTTATTATTTATGTTTCTTTGTTTTATCACATCTAATTTTATTAGCCTATCATATTAAGTTCTTAGTAATTTGTGCAGTTGATTAGTAGTTTTTCTTAGCAAATGAAGTTCCGCGAGAGATCGACCATTAGTTAATCCTTATACTATATTTAGTTATATAGTTATACTTGAAGACTAAGGTAATTATAAATTATTAATTTGTTTACACCTTAACGACGGGCGTGATCACCAGAGAAATCGCTTCCTTCCTTGTTAAGGATTCACCAAGTGTCGTCAACCTACTCCATAGGATAGTAGCTTCACGATTCATTCCAAGTATTAATCATGGGCGAGTATAAAAAGATCAAAGCTATTTTGATGTATTGCATCATGAATGAATACCCAATTAATTTTGGAACTTTGAATGTTGATGATATGAATACATATTTTGTTTATATGGTATGCGGCATGCTAGATTAGGACATGTTAATAGAAAATATATTAAATAATTACAATATCTTGGTTTAATATCTGATTTTAAAAATGACGATGAAGTTAATAATTGTGAAATTTTTGTTGAAATTAAATTGACAAAGATGTCACATTTTTCTACACAACGAGAAATAGAATTATTATCTTAAATTCATTCTGATTTAGGAGATTCAAAACAAATAGAAACTAGAGGTGGAAAAAAATTTACTATGTTACTTTTATTGATGATTTCTATAGATATAATAAACTATATTTGCTCAGAAATAAAGATGAAGCTATTTTATCTACTTGTTTTTTGACAAAATAGAATAGCCCCATATGAAAACAAACAAGACACCTTATAAGTTGTGGAAATGTTCTGTGCCTAATTTGAAATATGGGAATGATTTTAATCGAGAGATAATGATGAAAATTCAAGATGGTGGCAGGAGAACAAGATTTATCGACTCCATACTTAGCAATGTGTCAAAGTTCATTCACCTTTGTCTGGAGGATAAAGGGTAAGTATTTTAATTATATGCCCTTTTCTGTACTTGATTATTATACTTTATGCTCTAATTTTGTTTCTTTTCTGTCTTTTTTGGCAAAGAAAGAAATAATCGTCAGGTGTTATCTAATATATATACCATTTTCTATATTTATTATTCTTTATTCTTTATATGCCCTTTGCTGTATAATTTGTTATTACTCATTGACATTCATGCCTTATCTACAACAACGTAGCCTTCAAACAAATGCTCATCGAAGTTTTCGCTCGGAGAAGGCAATGACATAAATTCACACGATTTTTAAAGGATAATATAGTCCAACTGGTGAAACATTCCAATGGAACTAGCATAATTTTAAGATGTCTAAGACACTTTCCACAACCAGACCGTAAGGTATTTCCTTAATTTATTGAAGATTTTAATCGAGAGACAACCAATTTCTATCGTGAGGATATGGAAGTCCATCTTTCAATAAATTAATATACCTTAAGAAGTTCATCTTTCAATTCATTCACTGTGCAGCCAATTAATTTCTGGTCGCTGTCAAATAAAGTGACGGATGCTTGGCTTGTTTCATTAGAGACAATCAATTTTAGCATGTATTTGTACAATGTAATATTTAATTAGATATAGTTTATCGAGTAATATGAGTATTTCATTGATGTTCTTTGTGATCGTGCTAATTTTAACATTTGTTAGTTAGGAAACATAGTTTGAATTGTAGCCATTGTCGTTCTTCTTACAATAGATGCACTCAGTACCTTCATATGTGAATTGTATTTTCTTATTACAATCCTTAAAAGCTTGATACCATGGTTCAAATTGATTTTAAATGTTTGTTATCCTTGCCTTAAATGAGCAATTCAGAATCTACAACATATAGTAATGGAAGAATGTGCATTTAACAATGGATTAGATTGGTTATAAACACCAGTGATTTATTTCCATACCGTAAAGTCACATAAAGGCTTTGAAATCAAGTCTTTGATTGTGTACATTTCTGATTGCAATGGTCTCTTGGGAGTTGATGACGATGATGAGACATCTCCTTTTGGGAATTTGAAAGATAATGTCCTATATAAGACTCATGAGACTAACACTTTTGAGAAATAAACTTGCTATTTGTCGGGCCTTTTTTTTTAAAAAAAAAAGATTACATATCATTCTTTGATTTCATTTGTTGCTTTGCTATTTGGATTGATCTTCATCCATGTTATTGAAACCGAAGAAAGATACAATGTTCTTATTTCACATTCAATGTTAGATATTGTTATTATTTTGAGTAAAATAAATGTTTTATAACCATGTGTCACCTTCATAATTTGAGGCTTTAGCATTTGAAAAAGCAACAATGGGCTTCTCGTGGACCAATTTCTCAAGCTGTTGGCCTTCATTTTCAGCAAGATCTCCCCATAAAGTGATTTGAAGTGTAGAAGAGCTATTAATTTTGATTAGTTAGAAATGGTTGCTGATAACAAAATGCATGAGTCAATTATTAAAACTCACCTTGTGTCCATTATCAAAAAGGTTTCATTTTAGCAGAACTTCTGTTGTTCCCATCCTTTGAGAAGTAATCATGGGTTGCACATACGTTAATCTCAACTGATCTACAAATGCCCAAAAATTCTAATCACTATGATGTGCAAAATAAATGATACCATGCTATCTAGAGGTCTTTAGATATGCTTTTAATGTTTATTAACCTATTTTAGGTGTTTTAGACCTCTAGATATGATAATTTTTATATTTAGATCACAATTGCATTTTGGTCACTTTATCGGTATTTAGTGTAATTCTCTCGTGTTCTAAGTGTTTAATTATCTCTTGAGGTTTTACATATTTATTTTGATGCAATTGTAAGTTTTGAGAGGCCAAAGACCCAAGGTTTGACGTGGAAGAAGCCCCGCAGTGAAGCGGAATCAAGTTGGGATTGAATCGCGTTAATTTCTCTAAGGCAGCTCAGTGATGGCTCAAATTCGAAAGTTGCAGAAAATTCAAATTTTCGGACCCGATTCATTTTTGCATTTATTAGACCCAAAAGTTAACCTTAATGACCCGAATTATGCCCAATAACTGAACCTGTTACCCTAATACCCTCCTAACACATAGGAATATTAACCCTCCCTCATATTCCATCTCATTCCTCACCAAACTCACGCTTAAGGATGACAACGAGTAGGTTACCCAGTCATTTTGTAACTATCTGTATCTGTATTCGTTCTTCCTATCCAATATTCGTACTCAATCCATATCCGATAATTTAGTATCCAAACTCGTACCCTATCTGATATCTAGTATTCGACGGGTACCCTAAATATTCGAAATACCCGAAAATAATGGATATAAGATAGGATATCCTAATTCAAAAATTAGATATATCCGATATCTATACCCAATATCTGTTAATTAAACTAAAATAAATAAAAATATAATTAAAAATGTGTAAAATATTTATATTATAGGGTACCGGATACCGGGTATCCTAATTATCCGTTCATTTCGGACGGATGTTGGATAGTTGAAGTAATATCCGTGTCCACCTAATATTCGATAATTTTTCATTTTTCGCTACACGTACCTTATTCGATATCCGGTACCTGACAGATATCAGATATCTTTTACGGCTGGATTCAGACAAGTATCGTAGATACCCGCCCAAATTGTCATCCCTACTCACACCTCACTCTCCCTCTTCACTATCCATCACCATTTTTGGTCCCTTGACCTCCATTCATGGTCGTTTTAGACCTTAGTGAGCTTAGTACCGACACTACCCCATCGATGAGCTGCTAGACACCTCGCTTGGAGGATGGACGATGAGGCTAAAGCACCAGTTTTTGACTTTTAGGGAGTTTTCATACTTTATTGTCTATCTATTTAGAGTTATTGTAATGTTGTTAAACATTATGTGGATTTTCTGATGTAGATTGACACTTGGGTTTAGTTCTTGACCTTGGATTATAGTTTATCACATTTTGATTTATTAAACGATACTCTTCGTTGTTAATCTCTATCGTGTTATTGTTGATTGTGTGATAATTTTGGTTGATGATTGTATAATTGTTAATTGAACTAGCTCTTGGAACTAATTTCACTATTTTATTGATTGATTAGTTAATTAGGATTAGTTAGTTACTCGTTTAAGAACTAATTAATTGAGTTAATTAATCATCTCTATTAGTTTTTGTGGTAGCATCAATTTGGCCCCTGAGTATGGATTCCTGATCAGCCCAAATATGAACATGTTATTTGGCTTTCTTTTCATGTGTTTAAACTAATAATATATTATAATTAGACTAATTAATATGCTAAGGGTTGCACCAAGGTATACGTAATAAAGTGGATAAAATAGGTTAATTAGCGTTTATTTATTGTACTTTATAAATAGGTGCTACTTAATGGTTTATTTAGTGTTTCAAGATATCCAAACATGGCCAAACCAAAAGGGAAACATCTAGAATCAACGAGAAGATCACATTAGACACAAGATATTCTTGTGTTGTTGGTGTTGGGAAATCCCCGGGGAAACACGCAGCGGAAGAACTGTAAAATAAAAAAAACTTGCGCCCCCAGGAAAATCCCACCCTGAGATCCGCTAGCTGAATTTAAAACCAGATACGAAAAGTGTTATACCTCAGGCGTTCAATCGGATTGGTGATACTGGCGAGTCTAGAAGTCCGTTTGCACGTCCTTCCTCTACCGGTGATCCACACGAACAGTTTCCCGAACACGAGGTGCTAGCCTCCACGCCTCTTTCTCCAAAGAGACTCGGGATCGAATCTACAGCTTTTGGATTCAGGAACTCCTTCTCTGAAATCCAGGTGGATGGCGCCACAGAGAAGTAGACAGCAACAAAACACCTTTTGTTCTTCTCCTTCTCAAAATCCCTAGGAACCCACAACAACGATTTCTCTCCTAACTCCTTAGAAGAAAATCGCCTTCTCTCTCTAGGAAGGTGGGTGGCGAAATTTCTCTCTCAACAAGGAGGAAAGTCGACTTGCTTAGCAAACTTAGGGTTTTCTCAATTGTGCATGAATGACATAACTATATTGAGCTAGGCGACTTTAGGCTTTTATATTTACTAAAATTGTAGCAATTTTATAAATATAAAATCATGATATTCTGATAATATCATATCTTTAAGACTTGAATATCTAATTAAAATATTACCATAATATTTTAATTCAAATTCAAATCCCTAACTCATAGAATCAAATTGAAGATCAAATCTTCCAATGGGACCCACATGAGCTAGGCGCCTATCTCTCCTTAATTATTCGGAATTTTATAAATCAAAAATAACTCCTAAAATTAGGAAGTCATAACCAACTTATTTTATCCCAAGGTTTTTGAATTAAAATATTACAATAATATCTTTAATTCAAAATTTGAATTCTGAATTTAAATTCTTTATTGAATTAAAATATTACCCCAATATCTTAATTCAAATGTAGAATCTCAAATTCAAATTCAAATCCATGACTTAAATTAATAAAACATTTTTATTAATTAAATCATCTAAATATGAGGCGCCACCCTCTAGCTAAATATTAGGGAATTTTATAAATCCATAATCTCCTAACTTTTAGGAATTATTTAATTTATTATTTCCCAATATTTAAATTGCAAATAAATAATCTCTATTAATCATTTAACAATCATTTAAACTGCATAAACTTTAAGACAAGACATAATGTCCCAGACATTTCCTCTGTGTCTTAAATTAGGCCACGGAGTGACCCACGAATTACCCTAATTCGTGTCCCTTATAAGGTGTGTTCTAATCCTACCGTGTGTGACCCAGCAGGCCCCACGTGAAGTTGGCAGTAGGTCATCCCCATGTCCTACAAGTCGTGAGCGGACTCTAGCAAGCCATCGCGACTACCCAAAACACGTGAGTTGATCGATCGTTACCAGAACCGATTTTAACCTTCGTACCTCCTAGGCACCGACCCTATTGTTCTGCGATATCTTGGTCATGGATCAAGCACGGGAAAGTCATCCATGATCCAAACCTTTACTTTCTCGATCTCCTTGAGTAAGTCCCATATACTAGCGTGGCCACGCATTTTCCTGGACAGACTCATCGAGGGCGCCAGTAAGATATCTCCCAATTTAATGGGGAACAAAATCCCAATTTTGGTCAGTCCACATTCCTCAGCACGACAATCAACCAGACCCGTACTTAGCCCTTATGGCTACCCTGCTACGGGCAACGTTAGACTAAGCCAAAGTCTGACAACTGCAACGCCGAAATAATGATGACCTCAGGTCTAAGGCGTCGTGACAGGCGTACAAGAGAGGGAAGCTGATGACTAAACCCATGCAGGACTCTCCGGGTCAGTCCAGCAACTCGTAACCCCTTACGTAGTTGCACCATGACTCTCATTCCAACATCTAGTGCGTGCATCCCTATGCACTGAGGTCATGCTGATCTTAGTTCATTTTCGCTCCCACGAAAACAATCGATCAGGGACAGGTTTAGATTAATTATCTTATAATTAATCACGGATGTAATCACAGTAAACATGCTAATAATGTGAAAACCATTAATTTATCTCTATAAATTAATCCATATGTTCATAACATACATAAAAAAGGATTGGCCCTAGGGCACAATTCCTATCAGACTCCCACTTGCACTAGGGTACAATCATCAATCTAGCTGTTCCTACTCCTAGGTACACTGATCAATGCGTCTTATCCCCATCGACGATACATGTCTCTCATGTATGACCCTTGCAAGCGGTTTTGTAAGAGGATCAGCAACATTATCCTCGCCTGCTACTTTGCAAATCTTCACATCACCTCTGTCAATCATCTCCCTGACGAGGTGAAAACGTCTGAGTATATGTTTGGTCCTCTGGTGGGATCGTGGCTCCTTGGCTTGCGCAATAGCTCCACTATAGTCCATCTCTAAGGTTTTCTCTCAAGTATTGTTTTCATCATTCATATTAACTCGTGACAACTTTTACAATCAACTTTATAAGCTACAACCTTCATCACAATTCTCTTAGTCTCATCACATTGAGTTCCGCGAGAGATTCGACCTTGGGTTAGCATCTATACTATATTCTAATAAATATAGTTATACTTGCGAGGCTCGAGTATAATTAAATTTGGCTCGCTTGACACCTTACAACGAGTGTTCGACCAAGTTAAAAAGTATTAAAAAGTATTGTGATGAAGTATCTTGAAGAGAGCTCAAGTATCAAAGTATTATCATAACAGTTTATCAAGAGAAAAAGACTGGCCAGTCAAAGGAATAGAGTCCTGTGCCATATGACTCAAAATGAGCCTTATAGTGAATTAGCTACTTTCTTTTGGTGGATAAGTGAAGTTGAATTGTTAAGAAAAACTTGAAGAGAAATTTTTAGTTAAACACCATTTTCTTTCTTTTCCCTCTATATTTCTTCTTAAAAATATTAGCCTTTTTTTCCCATTCATTACAACCCAATTAAAGTCCTCTTGATTAAAAATCATTATTTCGCTTAAAGTGGAGACTTTGAGAATTTTTACAAGCTTATGGTAGAAACTTAGTCTAAGGTATGACTTGAGAGAAATAATACCCAATTAGTGAGGAGAGTGATACACTTATGGAACTGATCTTATAGAAATTAGATTGCACTACTTTACAGAGTTACTTGCTTGGTGAATTCTCTAGCTTTAGGTTATGACTATGTACTGGCCTTGAATCAATTCCCTATGATATTTGTAATGTAGTGGTAGCCGAGTCGTCCCGTAACTCCAAGTATTTCATCAATTTTTGCATCATTTTAAAGTTTTCTTTCATATTCAGTTCAGTCCCTGAGTAGTGATTTTCATTTAATCTTGGAACAGACTTTCTTTTAGCAACATTTTACTAGTTTCTTTTTTATAGTTTTATAGCAATTTCAATCTTGCTTAGCATCTAGAATCAGTCGAACTTCACATACTTGGAGTCCCTTTTGAGAACGCGACTCGGCGAGTAACACTATATTGCATTTTTAGTTGGTCTTTTTGGTGCGCACCACAACGTCCGCGATCAGAAACATAGTTGAAAACTAGTGATTCCCCCTTACGCATGCGATAGATGCAGGTTCGGGTTCTTTTTGAAAGTTTGTTTTCCAAATATTATTTTATTAATTACAATGATTAATAAATAATTTTAATAACTCTTTTAAGTGCTTATATGAAATTCTTATTTTTAGGGGCTTCCAAAATGAACTTGATTAGTCTTAGTCAATCAGAAGGTTGCACTCGTTTTCCACTATATATACACAAAAACCCTAGCTTCTTTAATATAGAAACGGCTGTTGGGAATTGTGCCCTAGGGCCAATCCTTTTTATGTATGTTATGAACATATGGATTAATTTATAGAGATAAATTAATGGTTATCATATTATTAGCATGTTTATTGTGATGACGTCCGTGATTAATTATAAGATAATTAATCTAAAACTGTCCCTGATCGATTGTTTTCGTGGGAGCGAAAATGAAGTAAGATCAGCATGACCTCGGTGCATAGAGATGCACGCACTAGATGCTGGAACGAGAGTCATGGTGCAATTACGTAAGGGGTTACGAGTTGCTGGACTGACCCGGAAAGTCCTGCATGGGTTTAGTCATCAGCTTGCCTCTCCTGTACGCCTGTCACGACGCCTTAGACCTGAGGTCATCATTATTCCGGCGTTGCAGTTGTCAGACTTTGGCTTAGTCTAACGTTACCCGTAGCAGGGTAGCCATAAGGGCTAAGTACGGGTTTGGTTGATTGCTGTGCTGAGGAATGTGGATTGACCTAAAAGGGATTTTGTTCCCCATTAAATTGGGAGATATCTTACTGGCGCCCTCGATGAGTCTGTCCAAGGAAAGAGTGGCCACTCAGTATATTGGGACTTACTCAAGAAGATCGAGAAAGTAGAGGTTTGGATCATGGATGACTTTCCTGTGCCTGATCCATGACCAAAATATCGTAGAACAATGGGGTCGGTGTAAAGGAGGTACTAAAGTTAAATCGGTTTTGGTAAAAACGATAACTCACGTGTTTTGGGTAGTCGTGATGGCTTGCTAGAGTCCGCTCACGACTTGTAGGTTATGGGGATGACCTGCTGCCAACTTCACGTGGGGCCTGCTGGGTCACACACGAGCAGGATTAGAACACCATTTAAAAGGGACACGAATTAGGGTTAATTCGTGGGTCACTCCGGTGGCACAATTTAAGACACAGAGGAAATGTCTGGGACATTAGGTCTTGTCTTAAATAATCTATAGTTTAAATAATTGTTAAATGATTAATAGGGATTAATTATTTACAATTAAAATATTAGGGAAAAATAAATCAGATAAAGTTCCTAAAAGTTAGGAGATTATTGATTTATAAAATTCCCCAATATTAATATAGAGGGTGGCGCCTCTTTAGGTGATTTTAATTAATAGAAATGTTTTATTAATTTAAATCATGAGTTTGAATTTGAATTTGAAATTCAAGATTTTAATTAAAGATATTGGGGTAATATTTTAATTCAATAAAGAATTTAAATTCAAAATTCAAAATTTGAATTAAAGATATTATGGTAATATTTTAATTCAAAAACATTGGGATAAAATAAATTGGTTATGACTTCCTAAAAGTTAGGAGTCATTTTTTATTTATAAAATTCCTTAAAAATGAAAGGCATAAGGCGCCTATCATGGTGGGTCCCATTGGAAGATTTGATCTTCCATTTGATTCTCCAAGATAGCAGTTTGAATTTGAATTAGAATATTATGGTAATATTTTAATTAGATATTCAAGTCTTAAAATATGATATTATTGTAATGTCATGATTTTATAATTATAAAATTACCATAATTTTGGTAATTATATGTTAGAAATATAGTATAGGCTTTGATAGTGTGATCACTGTCCTTAAGGAAATTAAGCCCCCACTATTCAATTGCTGCTGGGTTTGTATGGCAGATTTCCTCCAGGATTTTACAAAGCCTGATATTATAGCCAGCAAAACTATAATATCTTATGAACACAATTTTGTCAAAGAAAAGTTGAAGATGAGATCTCTTGATTGATATACTGTTTGAGAGAAGAGATGCTATTTATAGAGGAAAACCTGAAGATGTACAACCTTTCAGATTCCTACAATCATATCTTTTCATGTTCAATCTTAATGGTTGGTCATAACTTGTCATGGTTCAATATTAATGACTTTTTAATAAACAGTTACGACCATCCATATATGAAGAGTTATGACCCTTCACATATGAACCCTCTTCTCAACCCTTCAACTTATCCAATGTGAGACTTTAATTACTAACTATTTTCCAACAATCCCCCACTTAGTTAGTAATTTATTTAATTCAAGAATTTATGCATATAGGAGGTATCTTTCGATTTAAACCTACTACTTGTATAAATACATCAAGCTTTGCCAGAATTGATAGTTAGAAAATAGTTCTATTAAACTTCAATCCATAAAAGACAAAACGGATGTATAAATACACATAAACACTTAAATTAAATACAATGTGTTCAATGTAAACTTAGCACGTATACGGCCTTGTGCTCCTTCCTGTTTCATAAACACTGACAAAGTTTTATTTCCAAACTTTGGTTGAAGCGGCACTACTTCATGTGTTTACATAGGTGAAGTTTATTCATCAAGTCCTTTGTTTGGACTAACCTTAGTTCTTATTCCGAACTCTGTTACTTCATTAAGAGTATTAAAAATACTCACCCTCTTGTTCATAAGTACTTTTTGTTTTTAAAAAAAAAAAAATTTCTAGTACTTGATCTCCATCACTAAACATAACTTGTTGTTACCTTTTGAACTTTTAGAATTGCATAGCAATAAGAAAAGTAAGGTTTCCATTATGAGTGATATTTTAAAACCTCCTTGAAACCCTTGACTCTACTAGTACTATTAATTGAATCTCTCCAGAGCCATTTTAGTCAATGGGTCAACAAGATTATTATTTTTTTTAGACCTTATATGTTTGAACTTTCCATTGTAAAGTGCTATAGTCATTGATGTCCGACTATCACAATACAAAATAACAATTGATAATACTTTTATAAGCAAATCATCAATTTCTTATTCCACATAGACTATCGTCATAGTCTCATGTGTTACTAATTCTCTTATATAGGCATGCCTCAACCTTTTCATAAATTTGATTATAATCATAGGCTATCATCATAGTCCTATATGTCAATAATTATCTTTTATTGTCTGCTACACTCCTTGTAGCTTTATCATCACAAGAAGTGAAATTTCTAACTTTCGTTGTGGCCACAACTTTATATTCAACTACATATTTTTTAACCATTTCACTTCTTTCTTCATGGCAATTGCTAATTACTATTCCACCATGAGAAATAAATATATGTTACTTCTTAGAAGTTCAATAATAACACTCCCACTATTATGGGGAATATTCATCCATGAAATTATTAAATATATGTTGCTTCTTAGTAGCCCAACTAATCATACCCCCACTATGAGGAGTATCAATCCATGGACTTTTTTCTTTAATAATTTGCACTAGAATACTTTCTAGTTTTGCAAAAAAACTCAACACTATTTATTTTCTAGTGTTAAACATATATTTAGATATATAATTTATATATATATATATATTACCTTATATATATATATAAAGAAAACGCAGATAACATATGGGTCTTTTTCTTTTCTAAACAATAAAAGTACACACTAATATCTTTACCCATTGGTCATTGGACATGACTTTCCAGCCTTGGTATGTTTGCTTCTTCGATTTCTGTCACACCCCAAAGGGACATCGATAATTTCTGTCTAGATTTTAACTGGACCAGAAATCGGTTTGGACCAATATAACTGCTAGAAAATGCAATTTCCTGGTACTGTTTCATGACTTTACATCGACAACTGCATCCCCGTATTCTATTTTTGGATTTCTGGGTTAATATTGGGTTTTCCGCAATGGAAACCAGGCCAGCGCCTATTCATGCCAACTTTTCCTTAAGTTCGGGGCGGTGAATACTGAATTTATTCTTAGATAGCCATTACCATTTTAAAAGCAATAGTATTTCATCTTCAACTTTTCTTTCATCTAAATCATTCTTTAAGAGTGTGATCTTCACACCCTCAAAGTGCGAGTTTGAAGACGTCAGGATTGAAAAACTTGTTTACTCCAATAGTCTTCATCTTGAATTAATTTCCTTAAGATTGTTAGAAATATAGTATAGGCTTTGATAGTGTGATCATTGTCCTTAAGGAAATTAAGCCCCCACTATTCAATTGCTGCTGGGTTTGTATGGCAGATTTCCTCCAGGATTTTACAAAGCCTGATATTATAGCCAGCAAAACTATAATATCTTATGAACACAATTTTGTCAAAGAAAAGTTGAAGATGAGATCTCTTGATTGATATACTGTTTGAGAGAAGAGATGCTATTTATAGAGGAAAACCTGAAGATGTACAACCTTTCAGATTCCTACAATCATATCTTTTCATGTTCAATCTTAATGGTTGGTCATAACTTGTCATGGTTCAATATTAATGACTTTTTAATAAACAGTTACGACCATCCATATATGAAGAGTTATGACCCTTCACATATGAACCCTCTTCTCAACCCTTCAACTTATCCAATGTGAGACTTTAATTACTAACTATTTTCCAACATTATATAGCCTAATAAGTCGCCTAGCCCAAGACACTTTAGTGTGAGAAACCCTAATTCATTTGGCAATTCATCTTCCTCCTTGTTGAGAGAGAGAGAAACTCGCCTTCTTCCTTTGTAGAGAGAAGTTCGACTTTTCTCCTAAAGAGTTAGAGAGAGAAAGTCGATTTGGGCATTAGGGTTTTGGAGAGAAGAAAACAAAAGGAGTTTTGTTGTTCTCCTCCATTGTTGCGCCACCTTGCCTTGGATTTAAAGAAGGAGTTCTTGAATTCAATCTCTGTAGATTCAATTCCCTTGTTTCTTTGGAGAAAGAAACAAAAGGCTAGCACCTTGTGTTCGGGAAACTGTTCGTGTGGATCACCGGTGGAGGAAGGACGTTGCAAACGGACTTCTCAGACTCGCCTAGTTTAACCAGCCGATTGAAAGCTTGAGGTATAACACTTTTCGTATCTGGTTTTAAATTCAACTAGCGGATCTCAGGGTTGGAAATCCTTGGGCAGCGCATTAAAAATTTTTGTTTTACTTTTGCTTCCGCTGCGTGTTTTGCTCTGGGATTTCCCAACAACGGCCTCTGTGTGTTTTCATCTGAGCTCTGATCCTCTTCTGCTGTTATGATACCTTTGTTGTGCGAGATCGAAAGACGAATTCATTTAATCTTGTGAGAGTACCGTTACCTATACAATGGGGGTACCATAATATCTCTTAAGGATAGTGTCATAGATATGCGAGTTGAATTTTTCTCTGCAATCCCCAATAGATTCAAGATTTCAAATAGTTTAAAATCACTTCCTTAATATTGCTAATACTTCAAGGAGTTAAGAACAATCAGAAATTGCAAAAGATAAGGAATGAAAATGCAAGAAAAGTGCCACACAATAACCTCTTGGACAAAAAATGAGATTTACAAGAGATAGGATCATATGAGACCAATTCTGCACTTGACTAAAAAATATAGGATCAAAAGTGCAACGAAAAATAATACGAGATCAAATTGAGGCTTGAACAAAAAATATATGACTAAAAGTATACTTTAGCCATTATAATAATACATACAATTAGTATCACATCAATTTTATTTAACTATACTTAACAAAATGTAATTATGACTCATTAATAGAAATAATAAATATGATCACATTCATATAAATTTAGGGTAAATTGCAATTTGGTACCCTGTGGTTAGGGGCGGTTCCCCTTTGGTACCCTGAAAGAAAAATTTTTGCATTGTGGTACCCCGTGGTTTGCTCTGTTAGCGATTTGGTACCCTGAGGTTTTTTTCTGTTAGGATTTAACGGCAAATGTTAGTTAAAATGTCAAAAATCTCCCAAAAAGTCTTCTCTTATGCGTTTAAGTCCTTTCCCTTTACTAAAAGGGATCAAAACATAAAGAATTAATTATAAAAGGGTCTTTAGAATTCTAATATTATAGATTTTTCTCCTTTTCATAAGATTTCTTTTGAATAGGTCCTGATTTAATTACACTTTAATCCCAAAAGTTTATGATCTTTATCAAAATAGTCCTTAGAACCTCAAAAGACAAATGAGCATCTATGATTTATCAAAAAATCCCTATATTCAACTACAATTTTCATTCAAGTACACTACAAACAAATCAAAACCCCCAAATTTTTTCAAAATCAAGCCCCAAAAAAAAAAAACATTTCATCTCTTCTTCAAATTGGTCCCTAAAACCTTAAACTTTTGAATAGGTCCTGATTTAATTACAAACAAATCAAAACCCCTAAATTTTTCCAAAATCAAGTCCTATTTTTGTCTCTCAAATTATGATATTTTTATTTGTATTTTTTTTATGGTTTTTATGAGATAAAAGGGACAACCTAATAATCTCAAGTATTTATTAAATGGATTACAGTCTATAAAATATTGGCCAAAGTCTTATTTTGGTCCCCCAGTTATGCTCAATGTTCCAAATTGGTCCCTCAGTTATTTTTCGTTCCATATTGGTCCCCCAGTTATGCAAAATTTGACAAAGTTGGTCCCTCTAACAGTTTCCATCCACTTTTCCGGTAAAAAAAAAAAGATAAAATTGATTTTTAACTCCTAAAAGTTTAAATTTTTTGCATTAAGGACCTTTTTCTTTACAGTGGAACCAAAATGTAAGAAAGAAGAAATAGATGGGGATTTCAGTTTATTTTACACAAAAAAAACAAAACCTCCTCTGTTTATCTCGTCTCTCTCTCTAACTTCTAAGCCTGTTTTGCCAAATCCTTAGCATCCACAGAAGTGCCGTGAAACCCGCACAACACTCTCGATGGCAGCTCCACCGTGGCTTCCGCCGTCAAATCCGTCGCATTCACTATCTGCAATTCCGATTTCCATTTCTTCTCATCGTAAACCAAACACATAATGTACCCTTCGTCTTCTTCATTTTCGTCTTCATTTTTCGGCATGAAATATGGCTCTCCACCATATTTCTCATCTCCGTACAAATACTTCTTCACTTCTCCACTCACCAAACCCACCTTCGCAAATCCACTCACCTTCGGCCACGGTTCCGCAATCGCAAGATACGCGAACCGAGTTTTCCTTCCCAACCGGTTCCGGTTCATCATTCCGGCTTCCAGATTCATCGCCTCCGACAAGATCGTCTGGCGAGTGGACTCTCCGGTTCTGAGATTCCAATGTTGGGGCCGGAGAAGAGGTTAATCAGGAAGAGAGAGAGAGAGAGAAGGTGTTGAGGTCGATTCCGATGTGGTTATCGTCGGGGTCGTTGAACTCTGGGTTCTGGCCGGAATCGAATTCGACGGCGAGCAGAGGAGCGACGGTGGCGTTGGTGAAGAAGAAGAAGAGAGAGAGGGGAAGAGTGAGATGAGATAGAGAGAGGAGGTTGTATTTTTTTGTCTAAAACCATAAAAAAATACAAATAAAAATAGGACTTGATTTTGAAAAAAATTGGGGTTTTGATTTGTTTGTAATTAAATCAGGACCTATTCAAAAGTTTAAGGTTTTAGGGACCAATTTGAAGAAGAGATGAAATGTTTTTTTTTTGGGGCTTGATTTTGAAAAAATTTGGGGGTTTTGATTTGTTTGTAGTGTACTTGAATGAAAATTGTAGTTGAATATAGGGATTTTTTGATAAATCATAGATGCTCATTTGTCTTTTGAGGTTCTAAGGACTATTTTGATAAAGATCATAAACTTTTGGGATTAAAGTGTAATTAAATCAGGACCTATTCAAAAGAAATCTTATGAAAAGGAGAAAAATCTATAATATTAGAATTCTAAAGACCCTTTTATAATTAATTCTTTATGTTTTGATCCCTTTTAGTAAAGGGAAAGGACTTAAACGCATAAGAGAAGACTTTTTGGGAGATTTTTGTTTTAACTAACATTTGCCGTTAATAAATCCTAACAGAAAAAAACCTCAGGGTACCAAATCGCTAACGGAGCAAACCACGGGGTACCACAATGCAAAAATTTTTCTTTTAGGGTACCAAAGGGGAACCGCCCCTAACCACAGGGTACCAAATTGCAATTTACCCTTATATATATGATTTGGCAATTTTTTTTTTAATTTCAACATGTCAGTTTGTGGGGCATTTAATTTGCCTCATCACACATAATACAATGTACATATTATTCTCATGACTTTTGTTCATGTCCCATAAGACTTGTTTATGTTCCTCTTTTCATCAAAAGAAAGAAAAAGATTCCAGATAAGTTTAATCTGATTTTCTATAAATCCCATTTGAATGATTCCAGATAAGTTTTAAATAAGATTGTTCTAGGAACGGGTGGTTCGTACTTGGAGATCCAGAGCAACAATAAGAAAACAAAGAAAGACAATGGATAAAAATAATCAAAGTAAATAACAATAATGAAATCAAATGAAAGAACAACCCTTGGGAGGTTCTCGATAGGGACGAAACAAACCACTTAGAGTAGGCACTAGGTAAGACAAGAGAACTTAGAGCGAAAGTAAATAAAAGTATGTTCGTGAGAGCTCAAAGGGTTATGGGAAATCTCTCGGTGTTTCAGACTAAGAAGTGCTTAATCCTTGCTTTGAGGAATGAGGGCGTATTTATAGAGGTGGCTTGTGGCAGTTACGCTGAGTGATTGTGATGAGCGTGAAGCTCATAATACAGGAAATGGAGAACGTGGGGACATTGTTCCGTAAAATACGCAAAGTGGGCAATGAGGGGAGATGGGGCGCATTATGCGGGAAAGTGGAGATGAGGTAACTGTCAGCTCAGGAGTTGATGAGATAAAGTGACGTGGGTATTAAGGTAACTGTCAACTGAAAGGGGTTGATGCGGGAAGGTAACGTAGGCATCTTGGCCGACAAGGCAAGAAGGTCTGAGCTCAAATGAACATCACTTCATTTACTAAAGACTATGTTCTTAACTTACTTATTCAAAGCGATCGTGGCCAAGCACGAAGAAGCCTTTACTTCAATCCTACCAAGCCACACCCTAGGATTGTTCCCGGGGAAGGAGGGAGGAGCCGTCTCTCTTCCTTCACAACATTCCCTACCTTCTCTAAGTAAGGATGTTGCGGGTGGCACTTGGTCTATGTCAAGCCTACATAAGGTGTCTTGCTCTTATACACTTGGACATCTCTTAGACACCTTGAAGGTTTCCTCTTGGTTGTTTGCCTCTTAGATGTCTTGGGGAAACTTCCTTATCTTGGACGCCTTGCAGACTATGCCTAGGAGGCTATACCTAGGAGGCTATGCCTAGGAGGCGATGCCTTAGAGGCTATTCCTTGAAGGCGATGTCTCGGAGGCGATGCCTTGGAGGCTGATGAGGGGGCGTTGGAGTCGATGCCTAGATGGCTACGCCTTGGACGTTACACCTAGGAGGCATCAGGCTCTTGCTATGAAGGTACTCAATTAATTAATTATGAAGGTACTCCTTAAACCCCTTCTTTGAGGAATGAGGGGGGTGTTTATAGAGATGGCCGATGACGGTTATGCTGAGGGATGATGCTTAGCGTGAGGCAGGATGGAGAATGTGGGAACATAGCTCCATAAAGTACGAAAAGTGGGCAATGAGGGGAGATGGGGCGCATGATGCGTGAAAGTGGAGATGAGGTAACTGTCAGCTCAAGAGTTGAAGAGAGAAGGTGACGTGGGTATCTTGAGAGGTAATTGTCAACTCAAGGGGTAGATGAGGGAAGGTGACATGGACATAGGCAAGGAAGGAGAGTCAGGGAAGGTGACGTGGACATAGGCAAGGAAGGAGGGTCTGAGCTCAAAGGAACATCACTTCATTTACTAAAACTAAGTTCTTACCTTACTTACTCAAACCGATCGTGGCCAAGCACGAATAAGCCTTTACTTCAATCCTACCAAGCCACACCATAGGATTCTTCCCGGGGAAGGAGGGTGGAGGCGTCTCCCTTCCTTCACAACTTTCCCTACCTTGTCTAAGTAAGGATGTTGCGGGTGGCGCGTGGCCTATGTCAAGCCTACATAAGGTGTCTTGCTCTTATACACTTGGACATCTCTTAGACACTTTGAAGGCTTCCTCTTGATTGTTTGCCTCTTAGATGTCTTGGGGAAGCTTCCTTGTCTTGGACGCATTGCAGGCTACGCCTTGGAGGCTACGCCTAGGAGGCTATGCCTTGGAGACTATGCCTAGGAGGCGATGCTGAAGCTCTTTGCTTGACAAGGGTATCTTTGTTACTGGCCATGAGACGGATTAACTTGACATCCTGAAGCTCTTGGCTCAACAGAAATATCTCATTGTTTACTCTCTGAAAGACTAGTTAACTTGATATCCTGAAACTCTTGGCTCAGCAGGAATATCTCATTGTTTACTTTCTGAAAGACAGTGTCTGAAAGACAAGTTAACTAATCATAGGAGGCTTAGCTCATAGGCCCCCGGATAAATGCTGAGTACCATTTTTAATGTAAAAGGCTTGAATATCAAGACTTGTATTAATTAACCTTTCAAAATACCTTAATGTAAATAGGCAATTAGATAGGCTCAATATCTACTTTTTTTAATAAAAAAAATGAAAAGAAGGTTTATCTTGACCCACACAAGCTATATATATAAAAAAACCAACATCTAGGTGTATGTAAAAGGCTCATATATATCTTAAGTAGCATCTTGGCTTCAAACTTGGGTTTTTCTTATACTTAAATTAATAATTAAATAAGAAAAATAAAATCATAATGAAATGGAGTCTAACTTTTGTTACATGGCTTCAAAAGCATAACTAGCAATATATATATATATATATATGAATTATATATATGCAATCTTAATTNTTTGTTTTTGGAAAAGATAAAAAAACAAATTTTGGGGAAAGGTCAGATTTTTAGGGTTTGGGGTGATGTTTTGGTCATTTAAGAAGGGGCATAAGGAGAGACTAAAAGAAATGCTCGATGAAGAGAGAGTTGAGACTAAGTAATTACTCATTGCCAAGGGGGGTGAGCCCGGCGGCGAGTTTTGACGATTTCCAAAGTTGAAAAGCTGCAAATACAACATGCTCACATCAACAAAAAATGTTGGCGAGCGTAGCGGCAACAAGGTGACCAGCAGCGCAAGAAGCTTGGGTCTTTTTTCCATAAAAGAGGTCCACTGTAAATGCGAAGTCATGACCAAAAAGCATGCATTTTTTAGGGACAACAGCAAAGAGGAAGAAGATAGAGAGGGAGAGCGACGAATCGGAGTCCAAGTTTTTAGATTGAGGAGGAGATGTGAGGAAGATAAGATCTGCTGTCTCATATGATAAAAAGAGAGATCTATATGCTGGGAAGTTGATTAGAGAAAGCTAGAAGAGGTCAGATCTGAGAAGAGAAGGGGCGAAAGTGGAAGCTCAGATGAAAGCTTTGACATTACTGAGTTCAGATCTGGTTTGGGAAAGAAAGAAAAACAGAGATTGCAGAGGAGAGATATGTGGAGATCTTTGGAGAAAGAGAACAGAGGACAAGATAGGTGAAGGCTGAGAATCTTGATAGATCTGAGGAGAAAGACGCTTTGGTGGGTTTGTAGTGGAAGAAGATGAGGCTAGAGAGGAGAAAGGTAGGAGGAAGTGTAAGGCAGAGGTGAAAATTTTTGCAGATGGCAGTGGACTCTCATTTGAAAAATGTATACGGTCAGGAAAATCTAGAGAGAAGGGAGAGCTTCTCTCTCTTCTCTTTTCTTGTGTTAATCCAGCTTCAGACTTCAGTTGCCTTTTTCTTTCCATAATTCAAAGTTGATCGAAGAGACATCAATCGAAGTCGAATTGTTGGATTGGATTCTTTTGCTGTGTCCATGTTTCTTGGCTCAAACAAAGCAAACAAACTTTACAAAATTCATCAGGTATGTACACTAATTATGATAATAATGTTTATGACCTTTCTTGAAATTTTCTAATGAATCAAGATTGAAGATAATATTTCACATATGTTCTTAAAATATCAAGATTAGGTTATTATCCCTAAACCTAAGTTTTTTGATTGTTTTCTTTAATTGGGATTAGAGAGGACTAAATAATAATAAATGAGCAAACTTATATATTGTTATATGAATCTAACATGCTTCAATGTAAATATGATGACTTTTTAATCTTGACTAACAAATAGTAATAATAAAATGAAACTAAAATAGGCGACTTCCTTTTTTTTTTTTTTACATATTGCATACTTAAAATATTTATATGAATGAATGAAAAAGAATCTTATCTTATTGAAATACCCTTCGAATTCAAATTATTAGTATTACAAAATCTTTAAAATTCTCTATTTGATTGAGTATGATATATGATAAAATCTTTAAAATCTTTATTTGCATGAATATGATATATGATAAAATCTTTATGATCTTTATTTGAATAAATATGATATATGCTAAAATCTTTAAAATCTTTATTTGAATGAATAGGATATATGATAAAATCTTTAAAATCTTTATTTGAATGAATATGATATAGAATAAAATCTTTATGATCTTTATTTGAATAAATAAGATATGATAAAATATTCATGGGATGCATATGTTTTTTTTTTTATAGCCTCACGTTCTTTTTGCCTACATGAAATGCATATATATATATATATATATATATNTTTTATTCCTTGTTCTTTTTTTTTCGAAACTATATCCTTCTATTGTTATTAATTGCAGTTGCTCTTGACAGTCTACCATGCATGTTAGGACTAAGAAGACTCCTCGAGCCACGAACTTGGAGGTTGGTCATTTTACTAGGATAGGGACGTTTCCGGTAGGTGTTGAGACAAACAGATATAATACTGACACTACTAGCCTAGATAGCGTGGAGCATACACCAAGGTCTAGCATGGAGCATTCGATCACCAAGGTCTAGCCGGCTTAAAGATTCAGAGACAGGGAGGGCTGAGAGCGTTGTCCATACTAGCGTGGACTGCGTTTCGAAGCGCAATGCAGGACTTGGGATGCCTCGAGCTTCAAAGACTAGGAGTGCTAAGGACGTTGCCCACAATTACGTGGACCACGTTCCAAAGAAAATCACAAAGACTGGGAAGCCTCAAGATTCAGAGATGAGGAATGTTGAGGACGTTGCCCACAATGGCGTGGACCATGTTCCGAAGCAGTGGAGACTTTGCGACGTTTAAACTGATAGTGACATTGAAAGCACGAATGTTGGCACTAGGGAAGAGGGCAATGATGACTCCACCAATGATTCTGATGACTCCAACAACACACCCTTCTCTATCACTGACAAGCTAGTTCCTCATATGGCTCCCTTTCGAGAAGGCATCAAGATCCTCCAGTGATTGCATTCCCCTTGCCCGATTGCAAAGGTGTACTTGACTCATTCTTCAAGACTTGTTCCTCATTGAAAACATAGGAAGATACTCGACTCAGGAGTCCTTCATGTATTGCTGGGGAAAGTGACAAATGGGTAATGACAACAATATCAGGCTAAGCAATTGCTAGAGCAATGTCTTTCCCAATAAGGTCAGGATTGCACCAAGGCCGATCCCACCAAAGGCTGGTCAAAGTGGGTAGCAGCAGTGTGAAAGGATAAAGAGAACAAAGCTATTCTGGATGATGTCGGCATCTTGAAAGCCCTCCACATCTCGTCCAAGTTTCACGTTTCTCGCAACGAGGACGACTTAGGCTTTCTAATTCAAAGGTGTAGTACTGCGCCTCACACTTTCTTTGCCAGTTCTCCCACCTTAGAGGATGTACACGTGCTGCTAGGGCTACCTGCTCTTGGGGACTTTGACATTACATCATCCCAAGCTCTGCCTTCCACAGTAATCAAGGTTGCTAAATCCTTAAAGCAGTCTTCCAAGACCAATTACCTTGGATGGGTAAAACACTTCTTTGGGTAATTTAAAAAATTTTACCCAAAGAAATGTTTTACCCATCCTAGGTAATTGGTCTTGGGAGACTGCTTCAAGGATTTAGCAACCTAGATCACTATGTGGAAGGCAGAGCTTAGGATGATGTAATGTCAAAGTCCCCAAGAGCAGGCAGCCTTAGCACCACGTGTACATCCTCTAAGGTGGGAGTGAACTCTCCCCAACTAGCAAAGAAAGTGTGAGACGTAGTACTCCACCTTTGAATCAGAAAGCCTAAGTCGTCCTCGTTGCGAGAAACGTGAAACTTCGACGAGATGTGGAGGGCTTTCAAGATGTCGACATCATCCAGAATAGCTTTGTTCTCTTTATCATTTAACACTGATGCTACGCACTTTGACCAGCCTTTGGTGGGATCGGCCTTGGTAGCAATCCTGACCTTACTAGGAAAGACATCGCCTCTAACAATTGTGGAGCCTAATAGTGTTGTCAATACTCGTTTGTCACTTTCCCAAGCAATACATGGAGGATTCTTGAGTCAATTATATTCCTTTATTTTCAAAGAGAAACAAGTCTTCAAGAATGAGTCAAGTACACCTTTGCAATCGGGCAAGGGGAATGCAATCACTGAGAGGATCTTGATGCCTTCTCAAAAGGGAGCCATATGAGGAACTGGCTTGTCAGTGATAGAGAAGGGTGTGTTGTTGGAGTCATCAGAATTATTGGTGGAGTCATCATTGCCTTCTTACCTAGTGCCAACATCCATGCTTTCAATATCACTATCAGTTTCAGCGTCGCGAAGTCTCCACTGCTTCCGAACGTGGTCCACGCCATTGTGGGAAACGTCCTCAGCATTCCTCATCTCTGAATCTTGAGGCCTCCCAGTCTTTGTGATTTGCTTCGGAACATGGTCCACTCTATTGTCGGCAATGTCCTTAGCTCTCTTAGTCTCTGAAGCTCGAGGCATCCCAGGTCCTGCGTTGCACTTCGAAACGCGGTCCACACTATTGTGGACAACTCTCTTAGCCCTCCCTGTCTATGAATCTTTAAGCTAGCTAGACCTTGGTGAATGCTCCATGCTAGACCTTGGTGTATGCTCCACGCTATCTAGGCTAGTAGTGTCAGTATTATCTCTATTTGTCTCAGTGCCTACTGGAAACCTCCATGTCCTAGTAAAATGATCAACCTCCA
>QANZ01002777.1:0-20450 GCA_003254925.1 Chamaecrista fasciculata
ATAGGATAAGGCAAAATCGATTTTATGATTAAAATATTAAAGTATTATTTAAATTATAAAATCAAATTCTCATGACTCATTCCAACCAATAGGATTTGAGCAAATCAAGATTTGATCCAAGATTTGATCTTGGATAGGTCAAATTCGAAATTGGGCCTTATTTTTGAATTATAATATTAAGTTTAATATTATAAATCAAAAGATAATTATGAGATATCTAAAAGATATCCCATATCTTAGAGATATCCTGATTGGATTAGGATTCCCTAAAACTAGGAATGAGAACACTATAAATAGGGCCTCTAGGCGCCTATTTGAACACAATTCACAACATAGATTAATTCTTGGTTAGACCAAGAATTTTGCCTAGAGCATCTATAGAGAGTGAAAAATCGCCTAGTCCTAATATTATGAGAGTGAGTCGATTTTCTTGAAAAGAGAATTGGACCTGCACCTGATAATATTAGTACTTCCCAATCAATCTTGATAATCAAGAACAGTTCTTGATTATTCAAGAATCATAGATAGAGTTCCCGTTTTCACTTGGGAAGAAGTGAAGGAGGCTAGCACCTAGGCATCTGCCAAACTGCTCGTGTGGATTACTGGTAGAGGAAGGACACTCTGTGGACTTCTCAAATTCGCGAATACGATAAGTCACCGATCAAAACTAGGTAAACATCTTTTCTAATCTGGTATAAACATAGTTAGTGGATCCTGGAAGGAATCACAGAGTTAGCCTTTAGTTTTAATTACGATTTAGTCCGAAAATTTTAATTTCTTCCGCTGCGCTCCCTCTGTGATTTCCCAACATTCTTAAGGGGAAGGCTAGTAGGTCCCATCTTTATTTTTTTTTGTCCAGGGTGCGGTGTCCTCGTCCAAACCCATTTGATCAAAACGGCGCTTTCTGATGACCTCCCCAAGGCTTTGGCTACACGTGTTCTCAAGGTTAGATCTAGCAGCATGCACGAGGTCCTTGAAAAGATGTATAGCGGCCTTTAGAGTGGCGTCTGTCTGTGAAGCATCATGACAAAGTTGTCCCAACTTTTGGTCATAGGAGTTTGGGGAGTCATTGTAAGCGTCCATGTGCGGCAGATGGTAATCTGGGAACACGTTGATAATGGTGGGGGAGTACGGGATTATGGCCAAGTCAGCTTCATTCTCGGTATTTGGACCCATCTCAGTTATGGTACCGACTACCATGAAGTCATCCTCTTGTTGGTCCGCTGAGGTGCCAGAAGGTCCCGCCTCACCATGGGTAGTTTGACTGTCCGCTTTGAGAAAATTGAGGCATTCAGACTCATCGATTTCGGTTATGGTATGGCTATTGACCCAGAAACAGTCATCTTGGGTGGTGGGTAGATTTCCCCTCTCATCAAAATAGGGGTAGCTGGTGGTATCCATGCTTATTTGACCATTGGAGATGCAATCTTCCCCGATCCCAATATCCATGTAGCATAGAAGTTGCTCTTTATTCTCCGCATCATGTATGGTCGAGTCTTCCCCAGTGGGACGGATCAAAGGTAGAGGGAATTTCAACTTTCCATCTTGTTCTCTTATTTCTTTGAATGAAGATTTTCTTTCTCATCAAACTGATCCCCTTCACATATGAGATATTTCTCTCACTGTGGCTTTTATTATTGGTTTCAGAGAAGAGAGTTTGAATTGTGAATAATAATAGTAAGCATTGCGTTGTATCTTTTGACTAGAGAATTCAAGTAAACAAGAGCACAAATAAAAGATGTCGGTAATTAAATGGAGAAAACTTTCCTAGGTTTGGTCACAGCTAAATTAGTAATTACACTTAATAACTTCTTCAATTATTGGATATCAAATTATAATAAATTAACCCCGAGCAATATAATATTTATAATCTCCTGTCAGTCTCATATAAATCAATTAAATCAAAATATGTTGAGAATATTATATATTATAATATTAGAGTGTGTCAAATAAAAGTCCCACATCGCGCACACAAGCATGAGCCATCGGTGGGCAATCGTAGTTGAAAACTGACAATTCCCCTCACTTTCATATTTGTGAATATTATTTTTTGATATTTATGATTTATCTGAAACTCTCTTTTTATGATGTTTTAAAACTTGGGTTGTTTCATATCAGAAAATAATGACATTCAAATTGTGTTTATGATTTTAAAATGTGTTTGAGTTGTTAAAACAATTTAATTTGTGATTAAATTGTTTTAATCACTCATTACTCTGCCCAACGTCTCTCTCTCAACTACCTTAATATATTTGAATGTGTTCTAGGCTCAAGGACGAATTTGTACCAACTTACTGATATATTATCTTCTGCTGTTCTGTGGCTTTGTTGAATCAACAAGAAGAGTTTGTTTAATTCTAGGGAGCGCCGCTTTATAATTTACTGAGGGGTTGCAGAATAAACTCTTAAGGACAGTGTCCTTGTGACACAACTCAAACTAAATTCGATCCTATAATTTTATGAGCATATCCCCAACAATCTCAAGAGTTTATTTACGCTATGGCTATTGATGGTTCGTCGCCTGCTGCTGCTGTCGTTCCTCCTGTTGCTGTTGCATTTTCGATGCCTCTTTCCAAGCTATATCCTGATGTGTCAAAAATTTAGGCATTCGATGGAAAGTTATACAAGAGGTGGTAGAAACAGATTCATACCTTACTGGACATGCACGGAGTTGCTAGTGCACTGAAACAATCAGAACCTCATACTGATTTTGATCAAACACAGAAGGATTCATGGACTCATGCCAACAAGGTTTGTCAGCATACCATAATCAGTACTTTATCTAATGATTTGTTCGATGTTTATAGCGTCTATAAGGAAGCAAGCGAAATTTGGGAATCATTGATTCTCAAATATACTGTTGAGGATGCTGGAAAACTGAAACTTGTGGTAGGAAATTTTTACAGATGGGAGATGACAAATGATAAAGATATCAAATTACAAATCAATGAATATCATAAGTTGTTGGAGGAGCTTTGTGCTAAGAAGATTGATTTGCTTGATGAGTTTGTTGCTGGAATTTTAATTGAGAAGCTGCCAGAGTCATGGAAAAATTACAAACAAGAACTGAAACACAAATAGAAGCAGTTATCACTCTCAGACTTGATCACTTACATTATTATAGAAGATACCAACAGAAAGACGAACAAGGTTACACAAGGAAAGGATATAACTGCTAAAGCAAATTTGGTGGAGACAAAGCCACCCAACAAGAGGTATGACAATGCTTCTAAAAATAATAATGTTAAGAAGTCTGATTACAAACCCAATTCCTCTAATCCTGCCTTCAAGAAGAAGGGTCATTGTTTTGTGTATGGTAAGGCAGGACATCATGCAGCTCAGTGGAGAAAGAGGTCTAAAGAGAGTTTTCAGAAAAATGGTAATCCTCCTAAGCCAAGTGCAAATTTGGTTCAAGGAGATGATGGTGATGATGATGAGATCATTGCTGCAATGCTCTCTCAAGTTCTTCTCATATCTGATATGAGGAAGTGGGTGGTAGATTTTGGTGCTACTAAGCACATTTGTGCTAATAAAGAACTATACTCTTCCTTTGAAGATGGAGATGATAAAATCTACCTTGTTGACTCCCGAACTACCAAAGTTCAAGGGAAGGAAAATTTGTGTTGAAGCTCACTTCTGGAAAGAACTTACAACTGAATGATGTCTTGTATGTACCTAAAGCAAGAGCCAATTTAGTTTCCGTTGCTTTATTGGGGAAAGCTGGGATTAAAGTGTCGTTTGAGTCTGACAAGATCATAATAACAAAGAACAATGTTCTTGTGGGAAAGAGTTATTGTCATCAAGGATTGTTTGTATTAAGTGTTGATGATGAAATGAATGGCAATGCGTCTTCTTCTATTTATACGCTTGATTCCTATGATTTGAGGCATGCTAGATTAGAACATGTGAATAATAAATATATTAAAAGTTTGCAACATCGAGGATTAATATCTAGAATTGAGAATGGTGATAATAGTAAGTGTTAAGTATGTGTTGAAACAAAATTAACCAAGCAATCACATTTTTCTATTCAAAGAGAAACTGAGTTATTGTCTTTAATAAATTATTGATTTGGGTGATTTGAAACAAGTAGAAACTAGAGGTGGCGAAAGATATTATGTGACTTTTATTGATGATTTTTCTAGATTCACTAGAGTCTATTTGTTGAGAACAAAAGACGAGGTCTATGAAAAATTCATTATTTATAAATCGAAGGTAGAAAACCAATTTGATAAGAAAATAAAGAGAGTTAAGTCTGATAGAGATGGAGAATATTTGTTGATAGATGACCTTTGTGAAAAAGAAAGAATTATACATGAGATAACCCCACCTTATTCACCTCAATCAAATGGAGTAGTTGAGAGAAAGAACTGGACTTTAAAAAAAATGATGAATGCTCTGCTTGTTAGTTTTGGTGCTTCTGATAATTTGTGGGGTGAAGCTATATTGACTGCTTGTTTTTTTACAAAATAGAATTCCTCATAGAAAGACTAATAAGACACCTTATGAATTGTGGAAAAGTTATGCACCTAACCTGAATTATTTGAAAGTGTGGGGGGGTGTCATGCTAAAGTTTTATTGCCTGATTATAAAATGAAGAATTTTGGTTCTAAAACTGTTGATTGTATGTTTATTGGATATGCTAAACAATTTTCTGTTTATAGATTTTTTGTTTTGAGAAGTAATGAGGTATTGAATAAAAATACAATTCTTGAAACTAAGGATGCTGAATTTTTTGAAAATATTTATCCTCTAAAAGATGAATATGTGCCCAAGAAAATTCACTACAACAAAACAGTAAATTAGGGATGGAAAATTTTCTGTCTCTAATTAGTAACAATTTCGTCCCTAAATCTGTCCCTAATTGTGCCCATTCTTATTTGTATAATTGAGGGACAGAATTAGGGACGGAAAAATTTTGTCTAACTGAACAAAATTCGTCCCAATTTCGTGAGTAATCCATGTCTATTTATTTTTCCTTTGGCGCAAATTTTCTTTTTTTTTTTTGGCGCCATTAATTTTTTTTTTGCGGACTTTTAGGGACGAAAAATTCCATCCCTATTTGCACGCCGATCTGTTTCAACAATTTTCTCTCTTGTTTTTATTTTTTTATGATTTTTAGAGATTATTAGGGACGGAAATTAGGGACAGAAAGTTTCGTGCCGAAAATAGAGACATAAATATGTGTCCCTAAATCCGTCCCTAATACGAAGTCAATTTTTTTTTTTGTTTCAATTCAAATGTTGTCGTTTGTTTTATTTTTTATTTTTTTGGCTTTTGATAAACCTTATTATTCAGTCACTCAATTTATATTGAGTCAATTAATCAATCATTGAAATCGAAATATATAATTTTGTCTTTGAATTTGAACTAATTTTATATTAATTGGTCCCTAAATTTGTACTAAATTAATATTACTTGGTCTCCAAATATGAATTATTTTGTACTTTTTGATACTTGGTTTTGAACTAATTTTTTACCTTTTGGTCTCTGAATTTGTACTAAACTAATATTATTTGGTCCCTAAATGTATACTAAATTTGTACTTTTCATCAAGGTTGTCAAAATCGAGATCATTGATGAAAATGTCATTTCTTCCTCTGTCAGTGAAACTTTAAATGACGAATTTTCTGAGTTAAGAAGAAGTAAAAGGCAAAGGAAAGAAAAATCTTTTGGAGATGATTTTCATACATTCTTAGTACAAGATGAACCTAGGAATTTTTATGAGGCTAATTCTGTTCATGATGCTGATAAATGGAAAAAAGCTATTAAAGTTGAGATTGATTCTTTAAATAAGAATAAGACTTGGGTGTTAGTTGATTTACCTCAGGGAGCAAAACCAATAGGTTGTAAATGAGTTTTCAAAAGGAAACTTTTTCCTGATGGTCCTGTAGATAAATATAAAGCAAAGTTGGTAGCTAAAGGATATATACAAAAAGAGAATATATATTATTTTTATATTTTTTCTCCTGTGACCTGAATTTCTTCCGCTAGAATTTTGATTGCTCTAGCATCAATTCATAACTTGTATTTCACCAAATGGATGTTAAAATTGTGTTTCTCAATGGTGATTTGGATGAAGAAATTTATATAGTACAACCTGAAGGGTGTAGTGTTCCAGGTCAAGAGAATAAAGTATTTAAATTAATTAAATCCTTGTATGGTTTGAAACAAGCACCTAAGCAATGACATGAGAAACTTGATCAAGTTTTGCAGTAATTTCCCTACTGTTGAAGTGGAAAGATGTGTTTATACTAAGATTGTGGATGATGATTGTGTTATTATATGCTTGTATGTGAATGATACGCTGATCTTTGGTACAAGTGTGAGTATTTTACATGACACGAAAGCTTTTCTTGCCCTAATTTCGATATGAAAGATATGGGGGAAACGAAAGTGATTTTGGGTGTTAAAATCATAAGGAATGAAAGTGGTATCTTACTTTCTCACAAACATTATGTTGAGAAGATTATGAGAAAATTTGATTAATTTGATAAATCTCATTTGATTACCCCTTATGATTGTAGTTTACAATTAAAGAAACATAAAGGAGATCCTGTGGCACAATCTAAGTATGCGCAGATAATTGGGAGTTTGTTGCACTTGATGAACTATACCAGGCCTGACATAGCTTTTGTTGTGGGTGGATTAAGCAGATATACTCATTGTCCCAACAATGAACATTGGGAGGCCTTGATAAGGTTATTGAGGTATTTGAGAGGTACCATGAACTATGGTATTTTGTATAGTGGATTTCCCGTTGTATTTGAAGGATACAGTGATGCTAACTGGATTTCAGATTCAGATGAGACAAAAATCCTCTAGTGGCTATGTGTTTATGTTTGGTGGTGGGGCTGTCACATGGAAGTCAGCTAAACAAAATATTATAATCAGGTCCTCAAGGGACTCTGAGTTTGTTGCTATGGAGTTAGCTGGTTCTGAGGCTAAGTGGTTGAAAACTTTTTAGCGAATATCCCATTGGGTAACAAACCAAGACCATCAATCTCGTTACACTGTGAGCAAACTGCGATAGCTACGACTAATAATAAAACTTTCAATGGTAAAAGTAGACATATTCGATTGAGACATGATATTGTGAGGCAACTGCTAAAAGATGTTGTAATATCAATTGATTTTGTAAGATCAAATGTGAATCTCACAAATCCGTTAACGAAGTCTCTTGGGAGGAAAAAAATTATTGAAACATCGAGGGGAATGGGAATAAAGCCAATTTGAAATTAACAGCGATGATAACCCAACCTTTGTGATTGGTAATCCCATTAAGAATGTTCAATGGGTAAGAACAAGTCGTGTGTTAATACTACTAGCACTAAAAATTGTTATTTCCTATTTTTATGATGTGAGAAAGTGCTAGACTGCATTTTTAGTGAGGGTGAGTAATACTCTTAATGGTTTCATAGTCTTACGAGATAGTGTATTAAGTGCAGGTGCACTTTATGAAATCACCTCTACAAATGTGGAGTGGGGCCGCTCCTATGAGATTGTGGCAAAAACCACTAGAGCATTTGTTATGAACCGGGCGTGCGCATGACCGAAATAACGTGCAAAAACGGCGTTAATAGCATAAATGTGGGGGTATAATTTGACCCTTAGTACCTCTATTACACACCAAGAGTTGTTGGTTCATAGAAGCAAGGTTCACTAACAACTCTATGTATCAAGAATTATTGGTCTAGGTCTAGTTCAAGTCGTTAACGACACTAGATACAGTGATTATATCCGTGTACAAATTCAGTGAATGAAATAAAGATTTATTTGACACATGGGGGGAGTGTTGAGAATATTATATATTATAATATTAGAGTGTGTAAAATAAAAGTCTCACACAAGCATGAGCTATCGGTGGGCAATCGTAGTTAAAACTGACAATTTTCGCCCCCTGCACGCGTGGACGAGGGCACCGAGTCTTTTTATAAAATCAGTTTTATATTTTTGAATATTATTTTATGATATTTATGGCTTACCTGAAACTCCCCTTTCATGATGCTTTAAAACTTGAGCTGTTTCATATTAGAAAATAATGACATTCAAATTGTGTTTATGATTTTAAAATGTGTTTATGAGTTGCTAAAACAATTTAATTCGTGATTAAATTGTTTTAATCAATCATAACTCTGCCCAACATCTCTCTCTCAGCTGCCTTAATATATTCGAATGTATTCTAGGCTTAGGGACAAATTCACACCAACTTACTGATGTATTATCTTCTGCTGTTTTGTGGCTTTGTTGAATCAACAAGAAGAGTTTGTTTAATCATAGGGAGTGCCGCTTTCTAATTTATTGAGGGGTTACAGAATAAACTCTTAAGGACAGTGTCCTTGTGACGCGACTAAAACTAAATTCGATCCTACATTTTTTTGTGCATATCCCCAACAAATTAACCCACATATATTTCTATGAGAATTAATTATTTTAATGTTTTTAGTTTAAGTTCGTTCATTGTTTCTCTTAGGATAGCAGGTATATGTCTATCCTAATAACAAATCCTAATAATAATCAGCGTTTAAGTGGTCTATTTTAAGAGTCTCTGTCGAGCATCGATTAAAATTCTCCTAACTATCTTTACCCCGATGGCCACACAAGAAAGAGATACAATAATAACTTTATTTATTATCAAATTGAATTCAATAACATCATAAAGAAATGTCAAACTAACATCTCTAAGTAGTTCACAATCCTAGAGAATAAAGGTGTCTAGCCTCATATGTTCAAAGTAACAACAAAATCAATAACAAAAACCATCTTGCAAACTAGATTCTCAAAGAGAAATGGTGTTAATATGTCCACTTCTGGCATCTCAATCACAAATATGACTCCACTTATGAATTCGAAAGGCTTGGAACTTGGAGGAAGGCTTCACTCTAAATTCCACTTCGACAACATATTTGCGTATAAAAATGAAATTAGAGAAGAAGAGAAGAACGAAACTCTCGAAAAGTGGCACAAGAGCCTTGGAATTAAAATGACGACTCTATTTATAGACACAAATTAAGCACTCTCGTAACACCAATTGATGGTGCTATTCGAACTTGAATTTAAAAGATATGCAAAATCTCCTAAACTCCCAATTGCTTATGCAAATAGACTCATATGCATCATAGAGTTGCACCACTGTGCCAAGCTGCGGCGTACGATCATTTTTTGGTTTCTTGTACCTTATTTTCTTTTCCACTTCAAATGATGAGAAATATTTACCTAATGTATCTTTAGCAGAGATGCAAAACAAATAAAATAAAATAGACAACGCAAAAGATAAGAAATAAATTGAATGGGATAAAAGCTAACAAAGCTTAGGAAATATCAATTTAAAATATGGCTTTCTTAAATTCCTATATCTATTTTTCATAGTATTAATGAACAGGGACTAGTTTTTAAATTATTCATTAAACTATACCAATTTTACTGTTCATTTCTAGAGCACGCCATCTTACTACGCAGGGCGCATTACTGAAATGAAACAAGAAGCTAACGTAGGGCGCATACAGAAAACCAAACTTGCAAAATTTAATTTTGAGAAAAATTTAAACGCAAGGCGCACACAATAAATTGGATCTATAGAATTTTTTTTCCAAATTCTTTTTCTTAAAACATAGGGCGTACACAACAAATTGGATCTACAGAATTATTTTTTCAAAAAAAATTTCACACAAGGCGCGAATGAGAAATAAAACAAATTCAAAATTGAATTTTTTGTCCAACTATGTGGAGGGCGCATATCACATATGCACCCTCCACAAATTAAATTTGTTTTAATTGATTAAAACTCTATTTTTGGTTTTTAATATTGTTTCTAAATTTCATTTTAGTACATAATGTATTTTTTGTTCTATTTTGATGTGTGATTCAAATCTGAATGCGATGAAATTAAACTAAAAGTTAAAGTTGATTAATTTTTAATTTGTCTAGTTGGAATCATTAGTGAACAAGGTAAAATCAGGCCCGAAAATGGACCGATTGTTTCATGAATTTGGTCATATCTCTCTCGTTTCAAATTCAAATGCAACAAAATCGGAGCTGCAAGTTACTCTTGACGAATTCTTTATCTGTCTAGTTGGGAATGTTGATAAATGACGTCAAATAATGCTTCGTAAGTAAGTTTGGAGAAAACATCAACATCAGCATTTGAAGTACTATTTGACCTCGTTTATCAACGGTCCCAACTAGATAGATAAAGAACTCATCAAGACTAACTTGTAGCTCCACTTTTATTGCATTTGAATTTGAAATGAGAAAGATATGACCAAATTCATGAAACAAGCGGTCTATTTTTGGGCCCAATTTCATGCTTGATTTGACCTCGTTTACCGATAATTTCAACTGGGCAAATAAATAATTAATCAAATTTAACTTGTAACTTTAATTTCATCGCATTCAGATTTGAATTATGCATCAAAATAAAGCAAAATATACATTATGTACTAAAATGAAATTTAGGAACAATATTAAAAACAAAAATAGATTTTTGATCAATTAAAAGAATTGCTA
Source organism: Chamaecrista fasciculata (assembly GCA_003254925.1). Lineage (NCBI taxonomy): Eukaryota > Viridiplantae > Streptophyta > Magnoliopsida > Fabales > Fabaceae > Chamaecrista > Chamaecrista fasciculata. Next base: position 10,507 of record QANZ01002777.1, read on the forward strand.
TTTAATTTGGGTATGCTTCATTTGTGATATGCGCCCTATGTTTCAATAAAATTTTTGAATGCTCCATTTATTGTTAGCGTCTTGTGTTGTGAGTGAAAATATTAAATTTTTAAACATTCCAAAATTAAAGATAGCGCCTTGTGTTGGGTAGAAAATTAAATTTTTGAATGATTCATTTGTTGAATGCGCCTTGTGTTGTGAGTATTAATTTTTGAATGATTCATTTGTTGAATACACCCTGCGTTCTGTTGGTATGCACCCTGTGTATAAAGAGATGAGATGAACAGTGAAAATGACATATTTTGCTGAATAGTTTAAAATGAAATACCTGCCTAATAATACTTCAAAAAATAAGTATACTTTTTCACTTTTCTCTTTAAAATATTTCACCTAAAATTCAATTTTAATTATTATAAGAGACTCTAATTTAGTCTTTGAGAATATTTAAATAACTCAAATTTATATTATTTATACTCAATAAATTAAGTAAAGAAAAAATTCATTAATTATGAGTTATGAGTGATATATATTTAAAGTTTTATTGATTGAAGTAAATAACCTAAATCAAACTTTATTTAGAATTTTGATGTACCATATTATTACTTAGGCAATCTAATGATAACAAAAATATTCTTTAGATAGTTTTTTACAAATATCATTTATTAGTTGCTCACGGTCACGGACAATATTTTTAAAATAAAATAAAAATTTATGAAAAAACAGGAATTAAAAAATGTATTTTAAATATAAGAATTAATTATTTAATTTTGAAATTCAGACAATATAAAATAAGTTTACTCCATTATTTGGGATTCTAAACTTACAAGAATGGTTCGAATAATCCATTAATCCATTAATCCATTAATTAAAAAAAAAAAGAATGGTTCGACAGATTGAGAACTCATCTATTCAAAACTTCTGTGGTGCATATTCACTCTTTCAGCTTCGCAGCACAAAGTTCTAAATGTCTTCATCTTTGATGGGTATGTTCACAATTTGATAGAAACTCGCTTCACTCCACTCTAGAACCCTAATTTTTGTTGTTTTTGAAGCTTTTGTCACTTTAATCCAAAATGTGTAAGTCCTTCACAGATTCTTAGCTACTATTTCGTTAAGATTTTCTCTTCTTAGTAATCCATGGCATCCTTAATGCTCAATGGAGCTAAAACCCCTATTTTCATTTCTAGTGGCCTAACAGTAACACCCTCTGGTTTAGGCTCTGTGGGTCTTAGTTTTCCGAAGAGTCCTTTCTTCGAGAAGGGTTTAGCTTCTTATAGTGTCAAATTTAGAGCCAAAAACATGGTACCCAGATGCAGCATTTCATCCTCAAGGCCTGCTTCTCAACCTAGATTCATACAGCATAAAACGGAGGCGTTTTGGTTCTATAGGTTTTTGTCTATTGTGTATGATCATATAATAAACCCTGGACATTGGACTGAAGACATGAGAGATGAAGCACTTGAGCCTGCAGATCTGTTTGCTCGAAATATGAGAGTAGTGGATGTTGGTGGAGGAACTGGGTTTACCACTCTTGGGATAGTGAAGCATGTGGATGCCAAAAATGTCACTATTCTTGATCAGTCTCCTCACCAACTAGCCAAGGCTAAGAAGAAGGAACCACTGAAAGAATGCAGGATCATTGAGGGAGATGCTGAAGATCTTCCTTTCCCTACTGATTATGCTGACAGATATATTTCTGCTGGAAGGTATTGTCTTTGTCTCTGGCACTCTTTGTTTGCTCAGGCTTTAGTGTCTTAAACCTACCACATTATATATGACATGTGTCCATGATCGTCAAAATTTAAAATAATTTTTTCACGGCTTGACACAATGGAAAATAGAAGGCAGAAGCATCCCTTTCGTCTTCAATTTTTCCATCAATTTTCAATTTCATTCTGTTGACAGTCCATTGTGTTTTTCAAGCTGTGTTAAGATTATAGTTTAGTTTTCGACCAATTTTACAGTACATGTCACAAGACACATAGAATTTGTCGTTAATATTTGATTAAAGTTAGAACAAATGATAAAATCGATCAAAATATAGAACTTTGAGGACAAAATTGACAGTAAACAAACATTGGAGATGGATTTGAAAATTGATGTAAAATTAGGAGACCAAAAGGGTGCTTTTGCCAAAATCAAAAAGTTGACACATGACATATTTCATTAATAAATATTGTATTTTTCTTAAGTTTTCATAAAAATTTATACATATTTAATTGTCTTCTCATTTTTTTACTACTATTGGAATTACAGTATATATATACATATATACCGTGCTGGGTCATATAATTTCAAGAATTTAGTGTGTCATAGTGCCCGTCTCAATGTCTGAGCTTCGTAAGTCTTAACCTTTATTTAAAATCTCGCCATAGTATGTCTTGTGTTAAACTGGCTTTTTAAGGGAATGAGTTCTGAATGGGGTCTTATAGTTGACTATAAAGTATGAATGTTGCTTGAAGAAAAATCTGCATTTAGTTAAAGGGTGAAAGGAAGAGCAGGTTTTTAAAGTAGATGCTGTTATAATGATAGTTCTTTTGTAAGATTATGAATGGCTGGATGCCTAATGGAGGTAGATGATTGTGATTATGACAAGTCTGACACTATTAAATCAAAGTCTTAATAATTAGGAAGAGGAAAAAAATAAAGCATAACTTTCTTGTGTCATATTCTACAAAATGGCGAGTCTTATTAATTTTTCCTATATAGCTCTCTCCCAATGTTTCATGTAATGATTTGTTATTGTATTCATCAGTATCGAATACTGGCCTGATCCGCAGCGAGGCATTAGGGAGGCATACAGAGTGCTGAAAATCGGAGGCAAAGCTTGCCTTATAGGTCCTGTTTACCCAACCTTTTGGTTATCTAGATTTTTTGCAGACGTGTGGATGCTCTTCCCCAAGGAGGAAGAGTATATTGAATGGTTTCAGAAGGCTGGGTTCAAAGATGTTAAGCTGAAAAGAATAGGCCCCAAATGGTATCGTGGTGTTCGCCGGCATGGTCTGATCATGGGTTGCTCTGTTACAGGTGTAAAGCCTTTTTCTGGGGACTCTCCCCTAAAGGTGAATTTCTTTCACTCTTCTTCTTGACACATTTAATTGCCTAGACCATTAGTATTGAAGCCTTTGGTTTCTGTCAAATTTTAGTACATTATTGCTGAACTTCAGACTCAGACTCTTTTTGTGAACTTGTTATGATGTTGTGCATCACTAGGCTAAGGATCTCATTCATTGACAGAGTAATTCTTTTTTGTAGAACTAACGTATTTAAATTCATCTTAAAATGAATGCACTCAATGCTGTGTGTATTATGGATTTGAAGAAATGTTAGAATTAAACTTAATGGGAGAAGAAAAAGGTTCATAATATGTAGACCTACAGAATTTTGTTAACAGTTTCCGTATTCCATTATTTTGAAGTAGCGAGAGTCTTGTGGGGCGAGACTTGAGAGTTGAGAGAGCATAGTTAGCTTTTTCCTCAGCCAGAATAAGCTTCCCTTTAGTTGTACTAGATATGTTGAATGCTAATAGCCTAATATCCTTTGGATGGATCAAAGGATTCAAAAGAAATTCTAGATAAAAAAAACACTGCTAAATCAGACAAATTTTTTTTACTTTGATGTCGTGTGCATTTCTCAGTCAGAAAGCTGTGATTGTGAATTCAATCAAATGAATAATCGTCAAGGATTTCGTGTTCATGGTAAACTTTGGTTTCTGCATCACTGCTGCTTCTGCCCTGCCCTTTTGTGTTCTCTCTTGTAGATGCAAATTTGGTAGGGAAGATATTTAGTGTCTAAATCTGTACAATTAAGAGATGAACCAATTTTATGTTTTCCATACCCACACGGGCCAGTGGTACATTATGATTTTGAGTCCAGTGTCAGAAGTATACATTTGTAGTTTCATTATTCAGAACTAGCTTAATCCTTCCTTTGAAGTTTGTTTTATTTACACCTTCATCAATTCTCATCTAGTATTTATATCCATCGTGTCTAATTTGAAATGTTACATATGATGGATATCATGAAATGAAAGTATGTATTATAGATGACCAAAAAAAATATAGTCACTCTGTTTAGTCATAGATATTCATCTCTAGCTTCAATTCAGTATAATATTTAAAGGTCAAAATGACTATTTAACCATATTTAAAGTATTTGTTTATGTTTCTGTTTGTGCAGCTTGGTCCTAAGGTAGAGGATGTGAAGAAGCCTGTAAATCCGTTTTTGTTTCTTTCGCGGTTCATTCTTGGTGCAATTGCAGCCACTTACTATGTGTTAGTGCCAATTTACATGTGGATCAAGGATCAGATTGTCCCAAAGGGCGTGCCCATCTAAGATTAAAGGACAAAACTGGGTTAGGATGGTTAAATCTTTCTTATTTACATTTCTCCAATGATTGTTTGTGATTATCAGTAGATGATTCTTTCTGCAATTTTTTTAATCTGGCCAAAATTATTAGGGACAATGCAAGTTGCTTCAGGATATCATTCTTGCATGCCACTAGCTTCATTTGTATTAGTTGCTGGGGATACATTGTGTCCCTTAAGTAAAATGTGCAAATTTAAATTGTATGTTGATAGCTCAATAATCCGATGATGGGAAAGACTAAGAAAATTATCAGAGAAACTATTCGGAAAGATTTATTCATTAATAACTTAAGTGCGAAAATGTACAAAAATAGAACAAGTCGACGTCAATTGATCTATTTAGTCGATCATATTTAGTTGAAAAAGGCGGCTTTATTGTTGTTGATTCTTGCTTTGGGACATAATAATTCTAAATCTCAGAAATTGGTTTAGACTAAGAATTTATGTCGGCCTCAGTTCAGTTCATGATTCTTGAAGCTATGTCCGGAGGAATCAGCAACTTATTGTGCTTCTTTTACTTTTTCTGTTAGTATGCTTAATTGTTTTTTTCTTTTTTTATTTTAGTAAAAGAAAATTATAAAGAAAGTCTTTTCTTTTTTTCAAAAGTCTATCCAACAAAATTTAGAAATACATTGAATTTGTCATTAAATTTTAGTTAGTAGTTTTAATTAATGTATTAAATTGATGGTAATTTTATTCGTCAATGACTAAATTTTGTAATTTTATTTTTTAATGATTAAATAAAAAACTTAAAAAATAAGGACTGTCAATAAGGAGTTTGTGTGAGTATTAAGTAGGTTATATGAGAATAAGGATTAACACCCGCGTTAGGTGTTTTGTCCATTTCTATCTCGGGCCATAAAAAAAAACTTATCATCTTTCAAGCTCTAAATGTTTAATTTACTCTAAAGTAATTAACGAACACTTTTCTTGTAATGCAGGCGTGTAATTAATTCTTGTGCTCACTTTTATTGTTTAATTGTTCTGTTTTTTTTTTTTTCTACATTTGACATATATTTTCCCTCTCAAAACTTCAAATTAAAGATACTCCCACTTATAGGGAGAAAGATGATATATTTTTTTTTTTTGGCAAGAGAGAAAGATGATATTGGTAAATGGTAAATTCATCATCCCATTATTTTCTTATTTCTGTTTTTGTTAAGCTAGCCTTCTTGGACTTTTAGCCTCTCTACAAAAACCCAAAAGACAAAATCAACAATTTGTTTTTCAATCAAAGTTAGGATTTGAATTTTTTTTTATCAATTTTATATCACATATCATTAGCTACGTAGATTCTGTCATTAATATTTGGCTAAAGTAAGAATAAATGATAAAATTGATCGAAATGTGAAACATTTGGGACGAAATTGACTACATTGAAAGATTGAGAACGAAATTGATAGTTGGTGTAAAGTTTGAAAATAGAATTAGTACTTTTGCCTAATAAGTAATAACTTAACTTTGGAAATATGCGAATATGTTAACCTTAATTAATCCATATAACCAACTTGACTTAGTGGAAAAACTTTGATTGTTATTGTTATCTAGATGATATAAGAAGTTTTTTTTTCACGAGGTACAAGTATAAATTAATAGTAAAACTATAAATTAATATATTTCTTTGTTACTGAATCGACTATAGACCAATTCTCTTTTTATCTGGGGAGTATTAAATACACTCATAATTTAGAGTTTTATGTTACTCATCCAACAGACATGTCAATCCAGGGCATCCCCCATTCAATTAAATAGAATGATAGCTTCTCATTTTGAATTTGTGAAATAAGAATTTTGATCAAATCATATATTGCAGTATGCTAAACCCTCTAACATAGTGCAAAAAACCAGACCGGCCATTGACCCGGTGGAAGGCTCGGGTTACTGGTTCAACCGGTTGAGCCGGTTTACTTAAAAAATACATTTTTAAATATACATATTCATCAAATACACATTAATATCTTACAATAATTTAAATGTAAAGTAAAAATTAAACACTTTGGTAACCTTTGGAGCTATTTTACAATTTTAACCATAACAAATTTTGTAAAAAAACCATATTGACCCCAAATTTTTTTTAAAGTTTTCATTTTAGTCCCTAGATAATATGTATCTAGGGACCAATTTGTAATTTTTTGAGGTCAATATGTAATTTTTGCAAAATTTTTTGGGTCAAACCAGTTCACGGTTCAACTGCCGGTTGAACCGGTGACTGGCCGGGTCAAATGCAGAACAGTATTTTGCTTATTCCGGACCGGTCTGGTGTCCGGTTCACCGAGTCACCAGTTAAACCGCCCGGTCCGATCCAATTTTTTGTACTATGCCCTCTAATTCTTTAAGAAATTTATTTAAAAGATTCACGATATGACTAGGAAAATGTTTCAAATGATCTCTCAATAAGAAAAAGAGTACTAGATCCTCAGGCTCCTAAATGAATTGGTTTATTCCAAAAACACCTTGTCCTATACTTTTAAGAGTACATTAATGAATTACTTATTGAAATATGATAGATTCTTGTATTTAGTTATTGAAAGATAATTATAAGATTTAATCTATAAAAGATGGAATTATAATTAATTTGATCATATTGTTAAAAATAATTAATTGAAATTTAATAACATATCTGATATGTTCTTAATTTTTTCTTATGTTACATTTAATAATTGATAAAAAATCATTATTCATTAAATTTGAATTGTAATAAAATGTTTTAGGCTTTTAGCTATTAGATTTGTTCTTAAATGTTTCATTATTAAGTCATGGATATACACGGATAGGCGGGGATACCCATGACTTAATAAAAATTCAGGAGTGTATTATCTTTGGTGGACCATATCATTTATTTACTATGTTATTTTCTTTTAATTATAAAATTGTTAACAAAATTATATAGCATATTAAATAGGTTAAAGTGTAATTTTGATTCTTTATTATTTTGGATAGGTTACAATTCAGTACTTTTTTTTTGTTGTAATTTCAGTCTTTCGAGTTTCTCTAAAGTTTTACTTTTTGATTTCAACAACTGAATGTAGGCATGTAATCATATATCTTATTTCAAATTCGAATATGAGTCTCGAGCTACATGTTACTTTTGACTAGTCATTTTTTTGTTCAGTTAGGGACGTTAGCAAATAAAGTCAAATGTGCTTCGAAAGTGGGATGTTTGTTTCATAGCTAAACGAGCGAAGTTGGTCATATTTCTTGTTTCAAATTCGGTGCGACGAGTTTGGTGTACGAGTCATTCTTGAGGAGTATTTTTTCTACATAATTACGAACATCGACAAATGAAATTCAAAAGTGATTTTTCATGAGTTTTCACTTTTTAGTTTCAGAACCACTTCATTTGTCGGTGTTCTCAACTTAGCAAAAAAAAAAATAACTCGTTAAGAGTAATCCGTAACTCCGAACTCGTCACAAACGAAATTAAAACGAAATAAATATGATTAATTTTGCTATTTTTTTGGTGATTTAATTTTGCCAATTTGATTGTGAAATGAATGACCTTCTTTCAGACTTAATTTGACCTTGTTTGCTGACGACCAACTTGATAAAGGAAAGACTCGTTAAAAGTAACATGTAATTCGAAACTCATCACATTCAAATTTGAAACGAGAAATATATGACCATATTCCAATTAAGACTAAGGAGTTAAACTTTTGAGAAACTCTCGTAAATTAAAATTGCAATAGAAAAAAGATAAATAACTATATCGCCACTTGTGATAAAGATAAGGGACCGAAATTAGACTTTGACCTCTTATATAAATCTACTTAAAAAATAATTATTCAGAATCGAGTGCATTTAAAGTCATAATTTAGAATGAAAAATATTATTCCTCTACGGCCAAAAAAAAATATATATTATTCCTCCTTAAAAAAATTTGGCAAAACACCATTTCATGCCCCTAACGTTTACAGTGATTTTCAGTTATGCCCCTAACGTTTCATTTTGTTCAGGCATGCCCTCAATGTGCAACCAACGTTTCAATTATGCCCTCAATTTTGACTCAATGCACATGTGGCAATTTTTTTTTGCTTATGTGTCATTTTTTTTATCTGACTTGATTACGTGGCATCATGACTGAGCATTCTTATTTTTTTTTCCACCTTGGCATGATGACTGGATTTACATTTTTGAACATAAAAATTGAGTAAACTAGCAAATCAGTCCCTGGATTTACATTTTTCATCATCTTCATTCATTTTAGTCCCAAATTCTCAAAATAAAATTGTAAAGTGTCCCAAAACTCTTCCAAACATTTCAATTTAGTCCTTAAAAGTATTAAAAACCCTAAAACCTAAACTCTAAACCTTAAAACTATAAACCCTAAACTCTAAAATTCTAAAATTCTAAACCCTAAAAAATCTAATTTGAGCAATTAGGTCCCTGACCATTTTTATCCATTATTTTCAATTCCCTCTCTTTTTCATCATCTTCATTCATTTTAGTCTCAAATCCTCAAAATAAAATTGTAAAGTGTCCCAAAACTCTTCCAAACATTACAATTTAGTCCTTAAAAGTATTAAAGACCCTAAAACCTAAACTCTAAACCCTAAAATCCTAAACCCTAAACCCTAAACCCTAAACTCCTAAAGCCCTAAGCTCTAAAATCCTAAAACCTAAACCATAAACCCTAAAATTGTAAACCCTAAACCTCTAAAAAAACACTCTCTTGCAATTTGGTCCATGGGTCCTCAAATTTATTAAATCAGAATTAAAAAAAACATTTTGGTCCCTAAATCCTAATTTCATTATCATCATCATCTTCATCATCATCATCATCATCATCTTCACCCTCATCACCTTCATCATCTTCATCATCTTTGCAAAACGAACTGCTTCTGTCAACTCCGGCGAAACTCAACTGTCCGTCTAAATCTTTCAAACCCAGATCTCAACAACCTCCACGAAAATGCCGGAAACAGCCGTCGAACAACCACAAAAAACGACGCCTAGATCTGCCCGGAAACCTCCACCGAAAACGCGCCGATCTCCCATGCTCGTGACCCATCTCACACTCACGCGAATCACTGCCGTCGACGAACACTGCTCATGAACCACCAGTCTCCGCCGGAAAAGACGATGTGAGTTGGAACCCCGTGCTTGCGATATTTGCGTTCTTGATTCGAAAAGCAAAAGCCCCCTTTGGAATTTAGTTTAAATTCCAAATAGGCCCACTTGTGTTTGTTCAAATTACAAAGATGATGAAGATTATGAAGGTGAAGAAGAAGATGATGATGATGATGATGAAGAAGAAGATGAAGATGATAATGAAATTAGGATTTAGGTGTTGGGAATCCTAGGCGCCTAAGGCAGCGGAAGCAAAAATAAAATTAAAAATAACGCCTAGGTCCTATGATTCCCGAACGGATCCGCTAGTAGAATTTAAAACTTTTGGTTAGTGTTATACCTCAGAGTTTCAAATCGATGGTTGTACGGGGCGAGTTCCACGGAGTCCACTCCCAGAGTTCTCCCTCTGCCAGTAATCCACACGAACAGTTTCCTTGATCACCGAGGTGCTAGCCTCCAAATTCTTTTCTCAAAAGAATTTCCGGGACCAATCTACAGACCTCTGAATTT
>QANZ01002799.1:0-23259 GCA_003254925.1 Chamaecrista fasciculata
GTGGTTCAGTGCCTCAACAACTACTCCACGGCCCCCTTTGGGACAACTTCACTATAATTGTAATTTTTGAACTGTAAACCCTCTCAACTATCATTTTTGAACGGAAAAATTATAAACTCTCTCCCCAAACATAATTTTTGCACGAAAAAATTATAAACCCTCCCCAGAAGGTGAAAGTCCCCTCCCATTTATGGGACTTCACCACTCTCTCACAACTACATTTTGGCGACGCTCACACACCACACCGCTCATGAAGGAATTACCTCTATTTGTAGGCAATTCACTCAATCTCCCTCAATTTTGCAATTTAATGCATATCAATCATCTCATTCAATTTCCAATCAATTTGATTCCTCCAATCAAAAATTGATTAGCAAATTGGTACAACATATCAACCTCAGAAATATTTTGATTTTGAATGAAAAAGGCCCAACATCTATTAAGGTCGGAAATTCATGCAGGTATCCAGGATACCCGTTTGAATCTATTCGTAAAAAATATTCGATAGTCATTGGATACTAGATATTGGATAAGGTACATGTAGTAAAAAATAAAAAAATTATCGAATATTTGATGGATAAGAACATTGTTTTAACTATTCGATATTCGTCCAAAATGAACAGATACTTAGGATACTTGGTATCTAATACCCTATAGTATAAATTTTTTAATTATAACTTTTTGTATTTTTATTATATTTTTAATTTTTTTATTATTCTAATTAACAGATATTAGGTATTATATATCATATATATTTGATTTTTGAATTAGAGTATCCTATCTTATATCTATTATTTTTGGATATTTCAAAAAATATTGGCTCAATTTACCTGGCCCGACCCAACCCGACTAGAACCGGCCAAGTCCCAGGTTTAGCTGAAACCAAGCTTCACCAATGTGTAGCCCTACCATAGAGAGATGGTTGTGAGTTCTTATTTTGATCACAGTGTTATATTATTTCAATTAATCTAAACAAATAAGTTGAGAAAAAATAACTATATATCTCTACTAAAAGCGATAAAGATCAAATGAATTTCACTAGAGTAAAAGACTTCCTTAAGTATGATCCTACTTAGTTATTATGTTAAAATATTTCTTTAGACAACTATTAGTAATCATTTTATGTATTAAACTAATCTCGAATTCTATAATACTTCTAATTTATTGTCAATTTCAAATAAACTTATTAAACTTAACTAACCTACCTATATTCTATTGAGAAGTAATTAATTTAATGTCTTTAGTTCAAGTTCATATTAGATTCTCTTAAACTAGCAAGTATACAAATCTTAATGAAGATTAAAATTGATATAAAACTATAAAGATAGAAGATAAGATATTTTATGCCTTACCCCCCATCTCTCTGTACTATCGTCAATAGGAGGGAAAGACGATTCTTCTTGGCTGGCTGCCCTGCCCGACAAAAGGTGGTTGTTCCTTACTAGTACTTCGCTTCTCCGAACCACTGACTGACTTGGTTGCTCGCAGAACATATGCTACAATCCACCGAGTCTTTCCATATTGATTTCGCGAGGGTTTATGAGACATGGGACTTAGGGCAACTCTTACTCCGGCTTCAGGCGGCGGCCCGGACGTGATGGAAGCATCTCGTATGTAGAATGTACATGTTGGAGATTGTGCCCTAGGGCCAATCATTTTATAAATATGTTTTGAACATATTAATTAATTTATGGAGATAAATTAATGGTTATCATATTATTAGCGTGTTTACTATGATAACAATCCTTGATTAATTATATGATAAATAATCTAAAACTGTCCCTGGTCGATCATTCACGTGGGAACGTAAATGAACCAAGACCAGCATGACCTCGGTGTATAGAGATACACGCACTAGATGCTGGGACGAGAGTCATGATGCAATTATGTAAGGGTTACAAGTTGCTGGACCGACCCGGAGAGTCCTGCATGGGTTTAGTCATAAGCGAGCCTCTCCTGTACACCTGTCATGATAGCCTTAGACCTGAGGTCTTGACTATTCCGGCATAGTAGTTGTCAGACTTTGGCTTAGTCTAACGTTGCCCGTAACAGGGTAGCCATAAGGGCTAGGTACGGGTTTGGTTGATTGCCGTGCTGAGGAATGTGGTTGACCAAGATGGGATTTTGTCCCTCATTAAGTTGAGAGATATTTAACTGGGCCCCTCGATGAGTCTGTCCAAGGAATGTGTGGCCACACAAGGATATGGGACTAACTCAGGAAATCGAGAAAGTTGTGGTTTGGATTATGGATGACAATCCCGTGCCTAATCCAGGACCAAAATATCGCGTGACAATAGGAATTATGACAAGGTGGTACTTAGGTTAAGTCGTTAACGTTAAAGCGATAACTCGCGTGTTTTGGGTAGTCGTGATGGCTTGCTAGAGTCCGCTCTCGACTTGTGAGTCATAAAGGTGACTCGCTGCCAACTTCACGTGAGGCCTGCTGGGTCACACATGAGCAGGATCAAGATGCCGCACTGGGACACGAATTAGGGTTAATTCGTGAGTCACTTCGGTGACACAATTTAAGACATAACTAAATGTCTTAGGACATTGAATCATGCCTTAAATAAATATCTATGAATGTAATATTTAAATTTGTTGAATAAATTTAAATATATATATTGTAAATAGTTTACAATTAAATTCTTGTTTAAAATATTAGGGAATAATAAATTAAATGGATTTCCTAAAAGTTAGGAGATTATTGATTTATTAAATTCACTAATATTTGGGATAAATAAGATAATGGGGTGGCGCCCTTTTGGTCTAATTTAATGAAAATGTTTTATTAATTAAATAAAGATAACAAGATTTGAATTTGAATTCAAGATAAGATTTTGATTTCAAGATTCAAATTTGAATTAAAGATATTAGGGTAATATTTTAATTCAATATTATTAGGGAATTTGAATTCAAAATTCAAATTTGAATTAAAGATATTAGGNTTAATTAATGAAAATGTTTTGCTAATTAAATAAAGATAACAAGATTTGAATTAAGATATTAGGGTAATATTTTAATTCAATATTATTAGGGAAATTGAATTCAAAATTCAAATTTGAATTAAAGATATTAGGGTAATATTTTAATTCAATAATGAATTTAAATTCAAGGATTATCTTTTTGAAAAGATTCTGGATCTGAAATATTAAAGTAATATTTTAATTCAATAATCTTTAAAAGATAACTAGTAGGATATAATTACCTAAAGAGTTTGGGTTGTTATGGAATTCCCTTCTTGGAGATGAGGACATGGCGCATATCTTGAGTTCCTTGGGGAGCAAGATTTGATCTTGTGTTTTGAATTTAAAGATATAGGCCAAATCGAATTTCATGATTAAAATTATTAAAGTAATATTTTAATTATTAAATTTAAAAGCCTCATGACTCATTCCAACCAATAGGATTTGAGCAAATCAAGATTTGATCCAAGATTTGATCTTGGATAGGTCAAATTCGAAAATTGGGCTTTATCTTTGAATTATAATATTAAGTTTAATATTATAAATCAAAAGATAATTTGAGATATCTAAAAGATATCCCATATCTTAGAGATATCCTAATTGGATTAGGATTCCCTAAACTCTAGGAATGAGAAGCTATATAAACACACATGCATAAGGGAAAGGTACCCCATGAATTTTGTGAGACAAAATTTCGCCTAGTTCTTCTTAGAGAGAGAAGAAAATCGCCAAGCTTGAGTTTTAGAGAGAGAAAGTCGTGTTCTTCTTAGAGAGAGAGAATATAGACCTAAACCCTAAAACACCTAGCTCCTTGTGCTTGTTTTTGCGCCACTCTAGGGAATTCAAGAAAGGGTTCTTGAATTTCCACCTTTGATTTGAAGATTCAAGAAGAGTTCTTAAGTCTCATCGTTTGTTCTTGAATATTCAAGAACCGTTCTTGAGCATTCAAGATTCATAGATAACTGTTCCCGTTTTTCACTTGGGAAGAAGTGAAGGAGGCTAGCACCTGGGCATCTGCCAAACTGCTCGTGTGGATTACCGGTAGAGGAAGGACACTCGAAGTGGACTTCTCAATTCGCAAGTTCATACGCACCGATTAAATTATGGTAAATTTCTTTCCTTAACTGATATAAATGTTGATAGTGGATCCTGGAAGGAATCATAGGGAAGCCAAAAATTTTAATTTACCGTGTTTTCCGCTGCGCTAACCCTATGATTTCCCAACAGTACATGGTTGGTAATAAGAGGATGAGGCCTTCGGGTCTTCGCCTTTTGATTGAGTTTTCGAACGAAGTGCTTGCTTCTGCTTGTCGAGCAGCCTCACTTCATTCATGCATGGGCCTGGAACAAACGAAAGCGAACCAATTCCTTTCCTTTAGCGGCCGCTACTCTAGGATGTCAATAGCTCGACCAACGGGAGAGGAAGAAAGATGAGTTTCCATTTGGCATGGAAGCGAAGGAAACATTTCATGAAATCAAGGATGAGCCCTATTTGCCTTTCGCCCAAAGATTTTTTACTATTCAACTTCATCAAACAAACTGGAGTTAGGCCAACTTTCTTTTTTGGGTATGGCCACATTAGTTGGTGCCATATTTTTCCTTACGCTGGGTGGGTTCCATGGGTGTTGCTTGGATTCGGACTGATTGTCATGTCCTTTCCTTGCGTTGATGAAGATTTTGACCTTGTTGGCCCAAAACAGTAGCATGGTCTTTTATTTATCGAGTAATTCTCCACCCGCGGTCATCAGCTCCGCGGGACTTCTATATTTTTTTGCTCCCGTCAGTGTGTCTAGAGTGCTAAAAGAAATAGATATATTTCAAAAGAAGGTGGTGAGACTTGTTAAGTCATCAAATGAACTTACTTCTTAAAAATTAATCTTTTCTCATTGGGAGCTAGCTGTAATAGGACAGCGAGCATTTTGACCCCCAACGAGAAAGGAATGGGCATTTTCGAGCGGGGGGCGGTTTCAAGGCCCTCGCAGTAGGAAGAGGCAGTTGTCATTTGAAAGGAAACGCCCTTTGTATAGAGTTTGAACCCGCAACTTCTGGCGTGACAGACCAGCACTCTAACCGACTGAGCTATTTCCCCCTTTCGTCGCTACTTTGATTCAAAAGTAACCTACCGGCCTATTAGTTTACAAAGTCAACATCGGAGAGTATTCTTAACAGATGTACTAATGTCGTTCACCTTTGGTACTTCAGTAGGGCTTGCATACGAAGGGCTTGCGGGGTGAATTCTGTTGTACTACTAACACTAGTTGTACTATAGTAGTTTAGTAGCTCCTTTCGAATCAAATAGGCGAACCCTTTCCGAAAGGCGAACAGCCTGCATTGCAAGCAAATAGATAGCCCCCGCCCCTTTGCGTTGTTGCGAGCCGGAAAGCGTACCGGCAGTTTGAGTCACGAAAGGGCCACTTGCTTATTCTTTATTTTATTATATATATATATACAATACAAACAAAGAAGAAAATCATTTTTTTTATCCAATTGTTCATTCCTGTGAATAGGAAGAAGCAGATAGAGCAAGGGCCTCCTCTTCTTCTCGAAGTGAGCGAATTGCATGTAGAGATCCTTAGGGGCTTATAGTTTAATTGGTTGAAACGTACCTCTCATAACGGTAATATTGTAGGTTCGAGCCCTACTAAGCCTACCACCCCATTCTCTTCACCTGATACAAGAAGGCAGTCGAAGTCCCCTCCACTCTTCATCAGTGCTTCAAATAGCAGATGGTGATCAGAAGAAAGTCGTTGGCATTAAGATCAGGCATGTAGGAAGTAGGATAAAAAAGTAAGTATTCCGCTTTACTTTATGGTCAATAGAATATCCAGATCCACCTTAGTCAGAGTTGCATCTTCTAATACGGAATATCCGGTGTTACAACCGATTCTCCTATATTAGCTAGTCGAAGATGGTTCACCCAGACTTGCATCCTATCCTATTCTAATATAAGGAAGAGTTGCTTCTCCCTTTGATCTTTCCTTAACTCGGATGAGATGAAGTCGATTCAAGCTAGAATACCGGACTAGTTTAGCCTATTTTGCATGAAGTTGTTGCATTCGGGTTTGGTTTGGGATAATTTCATTGATTCTCTGGTTGCGTTAGGAAATCCAAAATTTAGTCCTTTCAAGAAGGAGGACTAGTTTGAAATTCTATGAGATTGGTCGACTGGTCCCTCATGTTTGCTCAAGGTTCCATTTTGTTCCCTCAGGTTTCCAAAATAATTCCGTTTTGGTCCCTCAACACTTTCGAACCATACATTTTTTCCCTTTTTTATAATTAATTATCTTAAAAGTAAAAAAATAAAAACTATCTAAAATCACCAACCACTACTTTGTTTCACTAAGGGGCCGTTTGGATTGGCTTTTAGCTAAAGGAGGGGTTAAGTATGGCGGTAAAAGAGAGATATTGGCATAATATGATAAATGGTGTTTTGGAAATTGAGAGATAAAGGTGAAATTAAGATGTGAAATTATTTTAAAGAGTATGTAATGATTGTGATTTGTTGAAATAATTGTATTGGTATTTTAAAGTTGTATAGGGGTAAAAATGGTAAAAATATTGGAGGATAATGGAATGTTATTTTAGTGTTTGGCTTGATTTTAGTGTAATGATATGATATTGAAATTATCTCAAAATGTGTGTTAAAGGAGAATTTGTTAACGGAGGTTGGACTGAAAGTATTATATTGGAATGAAAGTATTACCTCATGGGAACGACGTAATTTAGGGGAGACCAGGAAGCTAAGGACGACGACGAGCAGGACCATATCGACGGAAACGAATGAGTGGACGACGACAATGAAATATGGTGCTGATGTTTTAGGGTAAGAGAATGACATGTTTGGTAAAAATGACAAACATTCTGGACCATTCAATAATTAGTTAGAGGTTAGAGGACTCAAATGTGAAACGTTGAGGGTATAATATAATTGATAAAAAAAACCGTTGCGAGTATAACTGAAAATGACCTCATACGTTAGGGGTACCGACAGTACTTTTCCTTTTAGTTAATTATTAAGAGAATGTTTAGATTAAAGATTAAGGATGAAAAAATTGATTTCTCTTTCTCATGTTTCGAAAGTTGAGGATTACAAATGGAGATAAAAGAATATTAATATTTAATCTGCCACCATCTCACTCCTTCATGAATTCAAGATGTCACAAATTAGAGTATTTTAAAAGAAGTATCAACACCCAAACAAAGAGAAAATATGGAAGGTTCCCTTTCCCATTCCTTCCCTTCTTCCCTAGCTAGCTAACCGTTTTCCTTCTCTTCTCCTAACTGTGAAACATATCCTAAAAGTGGTGAAGTTAATAATGTACTTTAGTCTTTAATTTCATTTTTCATTGGCTAACTTTTAAGGATAAAGAATTGAAGTGTACTTATTTCATAACTTTGAACAATTGAATTATCAATTTGTGTATTTTTCAGTACCCTCATATATGTTTACTCGTTAGTATAGGCATTGAGATCAATCCACGAACTATATAAGTAGAAGTATCACCTTTTGTGGCACCATATATGGATCCAACATTGATGGCTATCAAACCACAAATGGAGGAAAGGAAAACGATGCTTCCTGCTTTAGATGCCTTGAGAAGAGGATGAGCAAGTTGGCTCATATGGAAGCAAGATTCAAGATTGGTGCATATATGGAATGAGAAATCTTCACCTGTATATTCTACTGTCGGCTTCGTTGAGCCACCCCCAACATTGTTTACCTACACACACATATATACATATATAATTAATCAGCCACCTTCATATATATATATACTCCTCAATTAATCATGGAATGAATCAATGAATATGCATGCTTGCTTACAAGTATGTGGAGTTTGCCATTAAAAACAGAGGAGACTTTGTTGATGAGAGCTTCTCTCTGTGGACGAGAAGCCAAGTCACAAACTGAGCCTGTCACATTATAACCCTTCTTCTTCCATTCTTCTATGCATTCATTAAGCTCAGATTCATTTCTTGAGCAAGTATAAACTGCAGCTCCTAGCTGTGCTAGTTCATCCACAGGACCATACCTAAATCATCAAATTTTTAATTATTTAACCTTCTTGTTTTCAAATACTCTAATCTAATTAAGCAACAATAATATAATTAGTCAAAACCTCAGTTTGGTCCCTGAACTATAAGATAAATTCCATTTTAGTCTCTAAATTATTTTTCGTTTTGTTTTGTTCCTTAGATTTTTCTTTTTGTTCTACTTCTACCATTAAACTAAAACTTTGTCTGGTTTCTATTGTTATTATTTATCTGAACAATTGAGAAGGACGATTTCTCTCTTACATATGTCCTAATAAGTGATTATTTTTTTTCCTATTTTTCTCTTTACCAACTCACTTATTAGGACACATGAGAAGAAAATCAGTTAGGTCAAGTGTCTGACTTAGAAATAACAATACAAATTAGAGAGAATCATAATTGGAACTAATGGTGAAACAAATGAGAATGTTTAAATATTAAAATATAATGAAAAATAGTTTAAGACCAAAACAGAATTCATGTTACAGCTCAGGGACCAAAACGAAGTTTTGACCAAATATAATATCACACTATGTAAAAAAGGAAGAGAAGAAGGCTATCCAATTCCTTTGGTTCCACCAGTGACGAGAGCAGTCTTTCCCACGAGAGACCACCGTTTACAAAGGCTACCATTCTCTGCTTCGGCCATTGAAGTATATATATAAAGCTTTAATATTATTTGAGTGAATTGTGTAAGGAGGAAGGTCAATATATATAGCTTCAAGTTGCATTAGTTTCTTTATTTTTTTTTTTATGCATCACAGTAATTATATTAAAAAAGATAGAGACTACATATCCCTCCTATTAAAGTGCCCATGTGAGAAATCATTGCAAACCTCATGCACGAATTGATTACCTACATAAAATGACCACGAAATATTTCTACCTAAGGTAATGGAATGAATATCCCTACACACATTGGTCTCTATCAACGGAGCCTCCACCCAATAATGGCTTCAACTAACTCAGATATTTTTAAAAAAATTTCAAATAGTCATTTGGTCCTTAAAGTATAGGGTTAGTCTCATTATGATCTTAAAACTATTTTTTATTTTGTTTTGATCCTCAAACTTTCACATTTATTTTACTGTAAATTCAAAATATGGTTTTATCTGACTTTTACTGTATTTCTAACCTAAACAATTGAGATGCATCATTTCTCTCTTATATGTGTTATAACAATGAATTGACAAAGATAAAAAAAATTCACTCTTTGAAAGAAAAACTAACCAAAATTTATATCTAATTTATAACTAAGAAGAAAGATTTTTTCTTTCTTTTTCTCAAATCACTTATCATGATATATATGAGAGAAAATTAATTTATATCAACTATCTAGATTAAAAATAACAACATAAGAAACTATATTTTAAATTGACAATAAAACAAATGTTAAAGTTTGAAAAATAACACGAAATAAAAAATAATTTTAGGCCAAAGTCCTATTTTGGTCCCTCAGTTATGCTCAATGTTTTAAATTGGTTCCTCAGTTATTTTTCGTTTCATTTTGGTCCCTCAGTTTTTCAAAATGTTGCACCGTTAGTCCCTCGGCACTTTCCATCCACTTTTTCTGTTAAAAAAATAAAAATAAACTTTCATCGCCCCAAAAGTATTAGTTTTTTACATTCAAGTCATTTTCCTTATATAATAGGATCAAAACGTAAAAAAAGAGAAATAAATAGATAATTTTAATAGATTTTACATAAAAAAACATACCCAACATCATCATTTAAGCAGTTTCATCATCTTCTTTTTCTTACCATCATTATCATCATTTTCTTCTTCTACACAACGCCGCCGCCGCCGGCAGCTTGATCATCATCTCTTCTTCTTCCCCTTCTTATTCATCATCATCATCATCATCATCATCATCTCTCCTTCTTCTTCTTCTTTTTCTTCTTCTTCATTGTCATCATCTCTTCTTCTTCTTCTTCCTGTTGTTCCTGCTGCTGCCATCGCCGCCGCCGTTGGTTGTCTTCGGTGAACTTTTGGCGAGATATATACACGCCGGCTCCGACAACTACGAAAATTCCTCACCCAATGTTTTTTGACCTCTTGAGTTCAATGGCGGCCTCCATTTTGTAAAAAAAAAATTTATCGTAAAGTCTCCAAAAGATTATACAATCGTCGAAAAATTACACAATCACCGGAAATCATGTTTCTGGTCATTTATTCACAAACTAAGAGCCGTCATTGAACTCAGGAAGTCAGAAAACCTTGGGTTAAGAGTCTTCGTAGTCGTCAGAGTCGTCATGTATCTCGTCAGAAAGTTCACCGGAGAAGACGACCGCGGCGACAGCAGCGGGAACAACAAGAAGAAGAAGAAGAAGAGATGATGATAATGAAGAAGAAGAAAAAAAAAAAAAGAAGAGATGATGATGACGCTAGCGGCGTCTGTGGTATTGTTTAAAAGAAGGTGATGATGATATTGGTAAGAAGATGATGAAGTTGCGTAAATGGTGTTGGGTTTGTTTTTTTATGTGAAATTTATTAAAATTGTCAATTTATTTCTCTTTTCTTACAATTTTAAGGGATGAAAGTTTATTTTTACTTTATTTTAACGGAAAAAGTGGATAAAAGTGTCGAGGGACTAACGGTGCAATATTTTGGATAACTGAGAGACCAAAACAGAACGAAAAGTAACTAAAGAACCAATTTAAAATATTGAGCATAACTGAAGAATCAAAATAGAACTTTGGCCATAATTTTAAAATCAAAATAATCTCATTCTATAATTTAAAGACCAAAATAACTTTCACTAGAAAGAGTGATTTCAAATTTGAACTACTCGAAAATGATGTCACGGACCAATGCCAAATATACCTTACTACTTTTAGATAATGTTCTTACCTTAGAGTATCCCATTTGGTATGATGAGTGGCTGAAAAAATGATCACCGTACTTCTATGAAGCATGATACTTTATGTCCAACAATTCCGGCCGACAAAATATTCAAATCGGACATTTATGCCTAGGTCAAAATAAATAAAACATAAAAGGATAAAAACAAAATTTGACTCACATCAAGATCCAATATGAGTATTAGTCAAAAAAAAAAAATCAATCCAGCCTTTCCTTTCTCATTTGTCAGCCGAAAATAAAAATTGTCACATATTGACTTTAGCTCCTCGATGGCTAAAAAGAAAATCATATGCACCATGCAGTTGAACCAAAAATCACACCTATCACATTTAACTGTGTATAGGAAATTAGGAATCCCAGCATCTCAGTCTCAACTTTGACCAAGAGCTGTGCCTTCGCTATGCCTACGGAATCAAAACTCCTTAATCCTTAGGAATGGGTGTGTAAAAGACAAGGTTAAGAAAACCGGACCGGACCGGCCAGTTCAACCGGTTGGACCGTAAATCGGGACTCGGTCCGGTCCGATTCAGAGACAAAACCGGATGTGCATCAAACCGGTCAAAAAACGGATTAACCGGTCAAGAACCGAGAAAACCGTTGAGAACCAGCCGGTTCCCCAAATAACCGGTTTGATTATTTTTCCTCCATTCTTGGTCTAGAACTATGAAATGATGGAGAAAAAAATAGGGTACCAAATATAAAAAGAATATAAAAGTAGAAGAAGGAGAGTAGGTACTCAATATCAATGAACACATAAAAAAAATTATTACATATCTGATTCATAAAAGAATAGGAAAACACAACTTGAAGACGGAGAAGAGAAAACACATAGACGAAGCGGGAGAGAAAATTTGGCATCTTGCTCCTTCCGGTGACTGATAATACCTTGCTTTCAATTAAAATATAAATGCTAATTAGATGGTCATTAATGGGTAGGTTAATACTCATAAATTGTGTTACTATTTTTCAATGAAAAGATAAATGCTGATTGGAGAGTGATTAATGGGTAAGTTAATTCTCATAAATTGTGCTTATGAGTGTCAACTTTTTTTTTTTTCACTCTTTTTTAGTTTTTTTATTTTTCAAATAAATATAATTTAATAACTAGTGTAATAATATTTAATGAAAGTAATTATTTATATTAANTTCCTTTCTCATTTGTCAGCCGAAAATAAAAATTGTCACATATTGACTTTAGCTCCTCGATGGCTAAAAAGAAAATCATATGCACCATGCAGTTGAACCAAAAATCACACCTATCACATTTAACTGTGTATAGGAAATTAGGAATCCCAGCATCTCAGTCTCAACTTTGACCAAGAGCTGTGCCTTCGCTATGCCTACGGAATCAAAGCTCCTTAATCCTTAGGAATGGGTGTGTAAAAGAAGAAAATAATAAAATCAAGAATTGCATGGTTTATGCAGTAAGTCCTAGTTATGTGCAGGATAAAATCCATTGACGGACATTCCACCATCTACACATACAATCTGACCAGTGATGTAGGATGATACTGGTAAGCAAAGAAACGCAACGAGAGATGAAACTTCCTCTGGATCTCCTAGCCGCCTCAGAGGAGTTCGAGAGTATACTTCTTCCAGGTAGGCTTCGTTGCTGAGCACCTAAACCAAGGGAGGAAATATTAAATCATGTTTTGAATCTTCAACTGCACTGAAATTGAGGGTTGCCATGACAATATGAAATTACTGCCAACTCTAAAATATTAAGAACAAAGCATGAGAGGTATATTTCTCCTCAACTGGATTTTTATGCCAAGAAAACGCATTTTGTAGATGGGGGAGACTGGGTGTGGCATTCCCATTACACTAGGATGGTTTAGGATCCAGGTCACTACAATTAGGAGATAGAACTGCCACTAACTTGATTACTTGGAAGGCAGTGAGAATCTTCAATGTCTATGTCTGTTTGTGCTAAATAGAAGTTTTGTCTAAAATGTCACTATACACCACAATAATGATAACAATAACAATGAATTCTGTTTTAGCGTGCTGAAGCTGAATATAGATGCAGCTTTGTCAATGATATGCTTGCAGAAAAGTAGCTTTTAGTCTTCTATAGAGTTCCAGAAGAGTGGATTCAAGATAAATTGCTGGATTACCAATTATCAAGGCAATCACTTTCCTACTAATATCAATAGAGATGGTGTTGGCAGGAAGCTTTATCACAGATAGACTAAAGATGACATATACATAACAATATGTGGATCAAAGCTGTTCTCTTGCAATGAGAACTTATGAAGGGATTTGAAACTTCTAATCAGCATTTGGAAGTGCAGTTTATTCTTGCAGCTTCCCGCTGTTTGAAGCTTATTATGCGTTGTTTTGGTAAATAGATTTTCAATCATCCACAACCCACCCGTCCCAAAGAAAAACAAAAAGGAAGGCAAAAGAATCTATATTACAACAGCATGGTGCATTATTCTAATAAGTTTCATATGGAGCTTAACCACCCTAATATGTGCAGGTAAAGGAGAAAGATAGTTACTTGCTCCACCATTGAGGTTCTTATGTACCAAGGTGCGACTGCATTACACCTTATGTTGTCTTTTGCCCATTCACAAGCTAGATTTTTCGTGAGTTGATTAATTGCACCTATCAATTACAAAACAAATAAAACTTCAGAATTTGATAAACATATACTTCAAGATTTGTTTAGCTATCTACTATAGGCAAACTACCTTTGGTTGCTCCTTGAACAGACATTGACTTCAGTGAAACAAAACCAGACACTGAGGAGACAAATACCACGCTTCCCACTCCTGATGCCTTCAGGAGCGGATATGCAAGTTGGCATATATGAAAGGTCGATCCTAGATTAGTCTCAATGAGAATGGAAAACTCTGCATTTGTGAACTCTGTCACTGGTTTCCTAATGTTTGTCCCAACATTATTTATCTACAAATTAAAATAATAAGGTTTCAAAGATTAGAAAAAGCATAGTCAAATTCAGATGCCATTATAGTCTGCAAGAGTAGCAGTTCTCATGCAGATGAATCAATACCAGTGCACATCACTGAATAGAACAAAGAATCATTCTTATGAATGATCTCTCTAGTTGTTTAAGAAATATTTTTCTTTTTATTTGACCCTGATTCCCTCAATGGCAGAAAATAAAATTAAGGCAAAAGTACTAATTTCGTCCCCAAAGTTTGCACAATTGCTCTTACTTTAACTAAATATTAACAACAGAATCAACAGAATTTACGTGGTTCATTATATGTAATGTAAAATTGAGAGAAAAAAAAAACTCAAATTAAAAAACAGGATCAATCGTCTATTTATTGAAAGGAGCTAGTCATAGAAGAAATTGATCAAAATGGAAAATATTGGTGATAAAATTGACAGAAAAAAAAAAGATTGAAGATGAAATTAACAAATGATGTAAAGTTTGGGGAGGAAAATGAGTGCTTTTCCCTAAAATTAACACCAAAAGCATAGGGTACACAGAGAATGTGTGAGAGAGAGAAGAGGACCTTACAAGGATGTTGAGCTTCCCGTCGAAGACAGAGAAAACGTCCTCCATCATTACATCTCTCTGCTCTCGGTTCGACACATCGCAAATTGAACCAGTAACCCTAAAACCCGAATCACTCCAATCCTTGAGGCACTTGCGAAGCTCAATTTCATTTCTGGAACAAGTATGCACTCTAGCCCCAAATCCTACCAATTCCTCCACAATCGCGTGCCTTCGCACATTCGAAATCAGACATTGAAAATCAGCAACTCAAAAATTTCAGAAAAAAAGAGAGAAGCAAGCAACTGATACCCAATTCCACGGGTTCCGCCGGTGACGAGGGCTGTCATTCCGTCAAGAGACCACTTATCTTGATTTCTGTGACGGCGCGATTGCAGATTCAACCTTGGTTGGCTTCTAATAGGTCTTGTGCGGCTACAGAGTGAAGGAAGAATAGCATTCCTAGCATTTGGGAGAGCGGAAGAACAAGGAGAAAGAGAAGGAGAAGCCTGGAGCATTTTGAAATTTGAATTCAATGTCGAATCTCGAAACAAGGAAGAGTACTTCGTCACTTCGAGGCTTCGAGCATTTGATTTTGAGTATGCTTCCCTTCAGATTAAGAAATTTGAGGAAACATGGTACTTCCTATTTGACAATTTTAACTATTTGGTACTTGCATTTTTTAAATTGACTATTTGATCCCTGGTTAATTACACAAATGTCAACACGTTACTCCGTGTAGTCTATATCCGTTAATAACAGTAATGACTTAGTCGTTAAATGCTTACATGACATTGTTAAATACCACATTGTCATCCTAGTCATCAAAATAAATCGAACCGGGTCAAAATTAAAAAAAAAATTCATACCCATTTGTATTAAACCAGCCAAAATCGAGTCAACTTCCACAATGCATAAACATTCCCAATTTCAAACCCTAAGTGGTCCCCCAACGCGTCATCCACTGCTTGCTCGTCCACGGAGACTACCGTGCACCGGCATTAAATCGCCACCTTTGAAGCTGTCGTCGTTGAAGGGCCTCGAGTTCAGGT
Source organism: Chamaecrista fasciculata (assembly GCA_003254925.1). Classification (NCBI taxonomy): domain Eukaryota; kingdom Viridiplantae; phylum Streptophyta; class Magnoliopsida; order Fabales; family Fabaceae; genus Chamaecrista; species Chamaecrista fasciculata. The sequence continues at coordinate 15,387 of QANZ01002799.1, forward strand.
TGTTTTTAGACTTCTTGGCTCCCCAGTAGAGGCATTATCATTTGCAAACTCTGGAACAAAGCTTGTTGTCAGATTCTTTAGTGGTCATGTGGGTTTCATATGACAACTTTCAAATTCACATATCCTTTTATGCTATTAGCCGTTAGAATTGTTAGATCTCTTGAATCTTGATTGATTAATCTTGGATCATTTGCCTCTTTCTAAGTTTCAGTCTGTGATATGAGTTTGTCTTTTAGTTTTACTCTTAATTGATGGTGTTCCTTCCTCTAGCTCTCTAATTACTTCAATAGCTTGGAAAGATCAAGCCTTTATTCACAATGCTTTGAATAGTCCAAAGCAATCAAAAATTGTATTTGTCTTATCTCATGATGGAAAGGTTAATGTAATTGACAGTGGTACTGGTAAAATGATCTCAGTCGGCCATTACACATGAAGGAATCAACTGCATTACATATATGAATGAATTCAGAGAGAGAGAGAGAAAATCGACAGTGGTACTGGTAAAATGATCTCTACTCGGCCATTACACATGAAGAAATCAACTGCATTACATGTATGAATGAATCCGACGAGAGAGAGAGAGAGAGAGAGAGAGAGAGAGAGAGAGAGAGGAAGAGGATGATGAATGAGGAATGGAGAGGGTTAGAGGAAGACGTTGCTAACCTTAGAAGAGGGATTAAATGATTGGGTTTTGAAAGATAGAACCAACTCAAATTTCATATTTAAAATAGAGGGACCAAATAGTTAATTACGTGACATTTAATGTGTCACATGGGCATTTAACGGCCAAATCATCACTGTTAGTAATGGATATAAGCTAGAGGGACTAACGAGTTGACATTTGTAATTAATGAGGGACCAAATAGCCTATTTCAAAAATACACCAAATAGTTGAAAGTGTCAAAAAAAAGGGACCAAATAGTAGGTTTCCTCAATAAATTTTTACAAAAAATTTTAATCATTACACCGGGTGAATTATGCAAGAATTTTGTTTTGAGTAAACTACTAAATGGTTCATTGAAAATTTATCAAATTGACAACTCAGTCCTTAAAATACTAAAATATACATTTTATCTTTAAAAGAACTAAATGATAGGCTTATTAGTCATTTTATGAATTAAAAAATAAACTATTTGATTCTTTCAAGGATGAACAAGTATATCGGTTGATTCTTTCACAGACTTTAGTCAAGCATTTTAGTCTTTTAAAAATTGATTTATCAATTCAATAATTTTTCAGGGACCAAATTGCTAGTTTACTCTTTTTAGGGGTTTTCAATACCCAGTCCGGCCCGGCCCAGCCTGAGGTGTTCAAGTTAGACAAGGCTAGGTCCAGGTCTAGTATTTCTAGACTCGGCATGGGACGAGGTATGTTTATTTTTAAAGAAATTTTTTTTTTAAATTTATACTAGATAAATTTATATTTTTTACTACTAAATATTTTTTTAATTATTGAAAATACATATGTATTATTATTTTTATCAATTGTATATAAAAAAGTACATAAAATATATACTTAATCTCAATTAAACCAATATTCTTTTAACAAATAATTCTAATTAAATCTCTTTATTAATAAAAAAATCATTAAATTAATCCATAATTAATGATTTTATCAATATATACGAGTTAAAAAATCATACAAAATAAAAAAAAAATTTTAAAATTTGAGAAACAAAATTTGATCCGGCCCATCAACACCCTTAACTCTTTTGATTTTGGTCCTAAATGTATGTTCATTTTGGCTAAAATCTCAAATTGGTCTCTTATGTATGGGGTAGATTTCAAATTGGTTCCTTATGTTTCATTTGTTTAAAATTAGTCTTACATGTTTTCATAATTTCTCAAATTGGTCGCAAAACTTACATTTGAGACGTAATTTGACCTCATTTAATAACGATATCAACTAGACAGAGAAATATCTCTTTAAGAATTAGTACATAATTTTAAACTCGTTGCATTTGGATTTAAAACAAGAAAAATATTTGGGTTGTTCATGGCCCGGTTCAGCCCGGTCAACCTTAATTGGCCTGATTAGTTTGGGCAGGCCAGGTCTAGTATTTCTAGACTCGATCAGGCTTAGGGTATATTCATTTTATCAAATTTCACTCTCCTTCCTCCGACTTTCTTTTCTATTCAAAACAACAAAGAGCTTTTTGTTGCAATTGTTTCACATCTATACTTTCACATTCGAGATTGTCTTTGCTGATACTGTAATAATTATTGAAGTTTTGATGATCATTCAAAAGAAGTAAGCAACTCCCTAATCTAGACTTGTCAAATTTCAATCACTATTCGAAATAGATTAAACTCATGTTTATTAGTCATATTTGAAGGCATTTATAAATTAATATGATGTTATTTAGGGATAGCAATAGGGGATAAGATATTCGGTGATTCCATCATTATCGTATTCATATTTAATTATTATATTCAATACTTGTACCTTATTCGTATATGATAAATTAATATTCATATTCATACTCTATTCGATATTTAATATCCAACATATACCTGAAATATAAAAAAAAAACATTAATATAAAATAAGATATTCTATTTTATAAACTGGATATACCTAGTGTCCGATATCTAATATCCACAAATTAAAATAAATAAATAAAATTATTATTAATTTATATTTTAATTTATTTTAAAATATAAAATAACTAAGAAAAGATTAAATAAAAAAATATATAAATATAATTGATTAATTTTAAATAATTATATATAAAACATTAAATTGATTATAAAATGTCATAAATCAAATAAGTAATACAATATCATATATCAGGTACCTTAACTATCTATATTCACTCGATATCTGGAAGTTATTTGATTTTCACTATCTATGTCATATACGATATCTGGTATTCAACCGACGTCGAATAATTTTTTCAGACGAATATAGACAGTACCTTAACAATCTTAAAAAATTATCATCCATATATTTGATAGGTCATGAGGTGACAAAATCAGAAAAAACCAAATTCTGAAATTTGTTGAACTTACTTTTACTGAGGACAACAAATTAATCAACACACATAGTAAATAACTCAACTTACATTATAATAACCCACCATCTACCTTACAATAAACAACACTAACAAATGAGTAATGAACCTAAACACCATCAATCTTAATTTATTGATTACTAGGATATATAGAAGAGTTTGAGAAGTCCTTGGTTCACAATGCCTGTTTTAATTTGATGGGTGCACACAAATCAAAGAAATAATTAGTTTATCTTAAATTTAGAAAAATATAAGATAAAAATACTACATTACTCTTATTTATTCTTTCCTCTTTTCAAAGGATATTTATTATTAAGAGATAATATGTAAGGATAAATTTGAAAAAAAGTAATTAATGCTTTTTTGATTTTGTAAAACATCAGATATCTTGAAACATAAAAATCTCTCGAATTCAAGAACATATTGTGAATTAGAGGGAGTAATTAAGTGTAGGTAGGGTGGTAGTTTAATTAAGAATAAACTAATAATTCAATTTTTAAAAGATCACCGAGTTGAAAATTTAGTCTCTGAAAAATTGAAGTCACAGTTTAATCCTTAAAAAATTAAAACAATATACTCTTAAATCTGTAAAAGATTAAAACGATATACTATTTAGTGTATGAAACGGATTAAAAAGTGTACTATTTTGACATCTTTCAAGGACTAAACTGTGTATTCTAAATTTCTAATCTTTTAGAGATCGAGTTATCAGCTCAATGATTTTTCAAGATCTAAATTATTAATTTACTTCTTAACTACAAATAATTAAGGCCATTCACTGTGAGGCCTCCATCAACAGTAATAATCTGTCCAGTTATGAATGATGCTGGAGGCATACACAAGAATGCTGTTAACCCAGAAATCTCCTTGACATCTCCAATACGTCCAGCAGGGGTTCTTGAAATTAAGTGTTCATAAAATTTTTCATCACTCAGGAACTGCCATCAATCCAAAAATATAATGCAAAGAAACAAAATCAGCATTCACATTAATTAAGACGAAAAAAAAACATATGCAGAAATTATAACAAGGATTAATTAATTAAGGTTATGAAGAATTAATAACTTATCGGCTAAGGGGGTTTTGATAAATCCTGGTGCAATTGCGTTAGCCCTTATGTTGTCTTTTGCCCACTCACATGCCAAATTCTTTACCAATTGATTCATAGCCCCTTCATCATTTTACGAATGCACACAATTAACTTAATTAACTTGGCATTTCTAAAATATATATTAGTTCACCACTTAATTTTTGAAAGTCTAGTTTACATATAAGTTAACAGTTATCTTCTGCCTTTCTCATTCTTCTGCCTTTACATATAATTTCTAAAAGAATTAAAGTGTCCTTATTTTATAATTTTCAAGGATATTGAGTTATCAATTTGTGTTGTACGTCTTATATATTTACTCAATAATATATGCATTGAGATTCTTCCACGAACTATATATGTAGAAGTATATCACCTTTGGTGGCACTATACATGGATCCAACATTAATGGCCATCACACCACACATGGAGGAAAGGAAAACGATGCTTCCTGCTTTTGATGCCTTGAGAAGAGGATGAGCAAGTTGGCTCATGTGGTAGCAAGATTCAAGATTGGTGCTTATATGGAATGAGAAATCTTCACCTGTATATTCTAGTGTTGGCTTCCATATGTTAGTCCCAACATTGTTTACCTACACACACATATATACATATATAATTAATCAGGCACCTTCATATATATATATACTCCTCAATTAATCATGGAATGAATCAATGAATATGCATGCTTGCTTACAAGTATGTCGAGTTTGCCATTAAAAACAGAGGAGACTTTGTTTATGAGAGCTTCTCTCTGTGGACGAGAGGCCAAGTCACAAACTGAGCCACTCACATTATAACCCTTCTTCTTCCATTCTTCTATGCATTCATTAAGCTCAGATTCATTTCTTGAGCAAGTATAAACTGCAGCTCCTAGCTCTGCTAGTTCATCCACAATACCATACCTAAATCATCAAGTTTTTAATTATTTTAACCTTCTTGTTTTCAAATACTCTAATCTAATTAAGCAACAAGAATAATTTTTTATATAATTAGTCAAAGTCTCGGTTTGGCCCCTGAACTATAAGATAAATTTTATTTTAGTCTCTAAACTATTTTTTGTTCTGTTTTGTTCCTTAAACTTTTTTTTTTGTTCTACTTCTACCATTAAACCAAAACATAATTTTGTCTAGTTTCTGCTGTTATTATTTACCTGAACAATTGAGATGGACGATTTCTCTTTTACAGATGTCTTAATAAGTGATTTTTTTTTTTGTTTTCCTCTTTACCAACTTACTTATTAAGACACATGAGAAGGATATCATTTAGGTCAAGTGTCTAACTTAAAAGTAACGGTAGACATTAAAGAGAATCTAAAGGTGAAACAAATGAGAATGTTTAAAGATCAAAATAGAATAAAAAGTAGTTTAGAGACTAAAAAACAGAATTCATTCTACAGCTCAGGGACCAAATTGAAGTTTTGACCAAATATAATATCACACTACGAAAAAATGGAAGAGAGGAAGGCTACCCAATTCCTTTGGTTCCACCAGTGACGAGAGCAGTCTTTCCCTCGAGAGACCACCGTTTGCAAATGCTACCATTCTCTGCTTCGGCCATTGATATATATATATTTATATATATATATAACTTTGATTCTCTGAATCTAAGATTTGAGTGAATGTTGTGTAAGGAGAAAGGCCATTATATATAGCTTCAAGTTGCATTAGTTTCAACTATACTCAAATAATATCTTCACCTCATAGATATTATTAAAAAATGTCAAATAGTCATTCGGTCCTTAAATTATTGGGTTAGTCCCATTCTAGTCTTCAAACTATTTTTTGTTTTGTTGTGGTCCTCAAACTTTCACATTTATATTTTTATAAATTTAAAATATGATTTTATCTGATTTTTAAAACTATTTTTAACTTAAACAATTGAGATGGATCATTTCTCTCTTATATGTGTTATAACAATTGAATTGACAGAGAAAAAAAATTCACTCTTTGAAATAAAAATTAATCAAAAATAGTTTATGACATATATAACAGAAAAATAGTTTATATCAACTATCTAGATTAAAAATAACATTAGATATAAGAAATCATATTTTAGACGAATGGTAGAATAAATGTGAAAGTTTGGAGAATAACACGAAATAAAAAAATAATTTTAAGACCAAAATGAATCTCATTCTATAGTTTGAGGACCAACATAAACATTTCACTAAAAAGTGAGAGAAATTTCAAATTTGAACAACTTGAAAATGATGTCAGTGTCACGGACCAATGCCAAGGATACTTTATTACTTTTAGATAATGTTCTTATCTTACAATATCCCATATTTGGTTTGGTATGATAGATATTTTAGTGAGTGGCTGAAAACTGATCACCGTATTACTCCTATTGTGTCTAACTCTAATCATGTTGTTAGCTAGTGAAGTAAGGGTTTTAATGTTAAATATATTATAATTTTATGGATAAATTACACTTTGGTACTCTGTTTTATGGACTGATTTCGCTTTGGTACCTTGTTCTTTCAAAAGTGACACTTTGGTACTATGTTTTTTGCACCTTTAACATTTTGGTATCCTATTCTTTCAAAAGTGACATTTTGGTATCATGTTCTTGTTGTAAATAATTCAAAGTAATATTTTAGATGTGTCAAATTAAGTCCACATTGCTTGTATAAGAGAGTTTGGAAAATTATTTAATGTAATTTAATTATTAAACTATGTGGATCCAGGTTTATCTTTGAGAAATTGTTTTATTAAATTATATTAATTATTTAATGTAATTTAAAAAACATTTATCTTTAGGATAAAGCCTATGTTTTTGCGTCAAAAAATAAGCCTAATGAATTAGTCAATACCATCCTTATGTGACGTTAGTTTCTTGGTAATTATAGTCGTTGCATTAACGTTACATTTAGTTGGTTACTACTTTTCAGCATGCACGTTGCAGCAAGGGATACTAAAGTTAATTAATAATAATTAATTAACATATATAGTCAGGGTTATTTTTTGGCACGGATAGAACTCTTTTGTTTTTAAGTGTGAGTCTCAATTTTTCTTCTGCTATTCTGGATCCCTCTTTGTGTGACAGTGAGGAAGATTTCGTTTAATCCTGTGAGAGTACCGGTTTCTTAAGGACAGTGTCCTTGTGACGCGACTCGAAATTTCTGTGTGCAATCCCCTACAATCTTAAGAGATATTATTATCATGACTAACGAAAATACCAACCCCAATGCCTCTGTTTCTAAGGACGTTCCTGCTACCAACGGTCTGACGGCGATGCCGCTACCTATGCCGAGGCCATTTCCTAACATCTCAAAGATTGAGGTTTTTGATGGTTCCTTTTTCCGACGTTGGCAAGAACGTGTTTATTCTGTTCTAGATATGTACGGTGTGGCTGGTGCTCTTACCGATTCTGAACCTGCTGCTGACGCCACTCAAGCAACAAAGGATAGTTGGATTCAAGCAAATAAGGTATGTAGACACACTTTGATTTCTACTCTATCCAACGAGTTGTTCGATGTCTACAGTGTCTACAAGGAAGCAAATAAAATTTGGGAATCTTTAATTCTCAAATACACGGCGGAGGATGCAAGTAAACAGAAATTTGTAGTAGCAAATTACTACAAATGGGAAATGGTGGAAGGAAAAGATATCAAGTCGCAAATTAAAGAATATCATAGGCTCTTGGAGGAACTTCGTGCAGAGAAGATTAATTTGCCGGACGAATTTGTTGCTGGGGTTCTCATTGAAAAGTTACCTGATTCATGGAACGATTACAAGCAGCAGTTAAAGCATAAACAAAAGCAGTTGTCTC
>QANZ01002799.1:41608-70128 GCA_003254925.1 Chamaecrista fasciculata
AAAATTACAAGTTTTATTCATAATATATGTCGTATGTATAATTATTTTCTCTTATATGTCATGTTAAAGTCACAAAAAATTGATTTATATTTTAAAATTTATGAATATGTGTCGTGTCGGTGTCGTACAGGTGTCGGACACTGACACGTTTCCGACACGGCGACACACTCTCAAAATGAAGTATCCATGCTTCTTAGCATTCACATATCATTCGTTTTCCTAATTTGATTTTGTACCTTTTTTTTTAATTTTGGTCTTATATCCTTATAAAATATAAGGTCTCAATTTGTTCTTATATTATTTTTTTATATCATATCTTTTGTTAGGTCAGAGATTGATCCCATATAATATAAATTTTGCACCTCGCACAAATATATAAGACAAACTCTACATTTAATAATATGAGATTAAATTAAAATTTAATCCACAAATAGGAGACTAAAAGTACGATAATAAAAAGATATAAGTGAAAATTTGTACTTAAAAAAAAAATTAGTGAATGAACATCGGAGATCTCGTCCCTGTGAAGTTTGAATATTGGTAAATTTTGGGACCTGGTTCCCAAAAAATTAAAAAAGAATAGAAAAGAAAAGGCATCAAAAACCCTTCTTATCTCCTTCCTTTCTTCCTGCGACGACACCACCAAACACAAACCAAACCATGTCCTCCTTCACTGCTTCCAAGCACTTGAGTGCTACTCTCTCCACTCCTCTCCATCGTCGCCGTCACCATAATTCCGCTCGTCCTTCTTCCATCAAATGCAATCTTTCTTCTTCCCACGATTCCGATTCTTCCAATTCCAATTCCAATTCTTCCCATCAAACCCTCATCAAAAATCTCTCTAAAACCATCGCTCTCTCTTCCGCCGCCGCTTTGGTTCTCCACGCTACCCCTCTCCCTACTCTCCTTTCCAATGGATCCGGCGGTTTCGGCGGCGGCGCCGGTAATGGCGGAGGAGGCTGGTTCGGCGGCGGCGGAGGAGACGGGAGCGGTGGTGGGTTCTGGTCTCGGATTTTCTCGCCGGCTGTTGCGAATGCCGACGAACCCACTTCTCAGGATTGGGATTCTCATGGTCTGCCTGCCAACATTGTGGTTCAGCTTAACAAGCTTAGTGGGTTTAAAAAGTATAAAATTTCGGAGATTCTGTTTTTCGATCGGAGGAGATGGAAAACTGTGGGCACCGAGGATTCGTTCTTCGAGATGGTTTCTCTGCGGCCTGGTGGTGTATACACCAAGGCTCAGCTTCAGAAGGAGCTTGAGACTCTAGCAACATGTGGGATGTTCGAGAAGGTTGATATGGAAGGAAAAACCAATGCTGATGGAACAATGGGGGTAACAATATCTTTCACCGAGAGCACGTGGCAGTCGGCCGAGCGATTCCGGTGCATCAATGTGGGTTTGATGCCGCAGTCAAAGCCGATTGAGATGGATGCTGATATGACTGATAAGGAGAAAATGGCGTACTTTAGGAGCCAAGAGGAGGATTACAAGAGGAGAATTCAGAAGGCAAGGCCGTGTCTGTTGCCAATGCCTGTGCATATGGAAATTATGGATATGCTCAAGGAGAGAGGGAAAGTCAGTGCTAGGTTGCTGCAGAAGATAAGGGACAGAGTTCAGAAGTGGTATCAGGATGAAGGTTATGCATGCGCACAGGTGGTTAATTTCGGGAATTTGAACACCAAGGAGGTTGTTTGTGAGGTTGTGGAAGGAGATATCACCCAATTGGTCATCCAATTCCAGGATAAGCTTGGCAATGTTGTTGAAGGTAACACTGATGTTGCAGTGGTCCAAAGAGAATTGCCAAGACAGGTACATTTGTTTTTGTTATATTGAAACTTGAGATGGTTTTCTTTTTGGCTAAACATACAATTTTGTTCACGAAAGATATACAAGTTGAAAGTCGTGGAGGCAATCAGGCAATACAATTTAGTCCCTTAAGAGCCTCTTTTTTAGAAACTAATTTGCAAGAAAAAAGACAAAACAACTTAAATATATTGTTTTCGCGACTTGGACTAAGAGTGTAATCTGGACTTTGAGGAATTGAGTTGTTAACTTGTTTACCTTTCATGGACTAATTTATAAGTTTACTCTTTTTTTTTCGTTTCTTTTCAGTTTTGATAGCAATTAAGACTGCCATAAGTAAAGGAAAATTTGTCTTTAAAGTTTTTTTTCTGGCCGAACACTGAAGGGAATTTGTCTTTAAAGTTTTATTTATCACATTGTAGGACAAATTTCAAGGTGTTGAGTTGAATGATTGACTTTTGGCCTTGGTTTTTGACTTTTTTATTTTTTAGCTTGTTAATCAGGTTTTATTGACAGTGGATATTTGTATTGGATTAACAGCTTCGCCCAGGTTACACTTTTAACATTGAAGCCGGGAAGCAAGCCTTGAGAAACATAAACTCTCTTGCTTTGTTTTCGAACATTGAGGTGAATCCTCGACCTGATGAGAAGAATGAAGGAGGCATAATTGTTGAAATTAAGCTTAAAGAACTGGAACAGAAAACAGCTGAACTCAGTACTGAGTGGAGTATTGTCCCTGGACGAGGGGGGCGACCAACATTGGTAATTATGTTAAGTTTTTTTTCTAATTCGTTATGGACCATCAGTTTTCTTTTGCTCGTTGATCTAATTGTTTCATATTCACTGTTTGTGTAGGCTTCGCTGCAGCCTGGAGGAACTGTTACTTTTGAACATCGGAATTTACAAGGATTGAATAGATCTCTTATTGGTTCATTGACTACCAGCAACTTCTTGAATCCTCAGGTTGTGTTTCACTAATCTATTGACTTGCTACCATTTTATCCTAGGAATAGGTTGGTATCTCACCAATGTAGGCTTTACTGACAACTGTCATAAAATGTCCTTTTTGTTTTGCCTTAGGATGATCTTGCATTTAAGCTTGAGTATGTACATCCATATTTGGATGGTGTGTATGATCCGAACAACCGCACACTTCGTGTAAGCTGCTTCAACAGCCGAAAGCTGAGTCCTGTATTCACTGGGGGTCCGGGGGTGGATGAAGTCCCCCCAATATGGGTTGATCGTGCTGGTGTTAAAGCCAATATTACAGAGGTAATTGTAGTGATTATTTATGCCAGTCTTGGTTAGGGCAATTTTCTTTTTCCTTGGTCATTTTTCCTGGTTTTTATATTATATTTGTTTGTCTTGTGTGCAAAACAGAATTTCACACGACAGAGCAAATTCACTTATGGGCTTGTAATGGAAGAAATAACAACTCGTGATGAAAGCAGTCATATCTGTGCAAATGGTCAACGAGTATTGCCTAGTGGAGGAATTAGTGCTGATGGGCCTCCAACCACCCTCAGCGGCACTGGTATTGATCGGATGGCATTCGTACAGGCAAATATTACACGTGATAATACCAAGTTTGTGAATGGAGCTATTGTTGGAGATAGAAATGTGTTCCAGGTGACTGTCTAATCCTACTCTGACTTTTGATATTATCCACATGAGTGCACTACCCAGTCCAGCTTGTCATTTATGTTATGTGGCTTTAGGAAATAGTTAGTTTTTTGTTTAGAAAAAGAATCATTTTTGGAGGACACTAGGCCATTTCTTTTGCTAATAATCTAAATTAAAGTAAGAAGGAATAAAAATTTTAGGAGTGGGCAAGCTTCCAAGGAGAATTGAACTCAAAATATGGGATAGACATCAGGTCAATTCCTTATATGGAAATCTTATATTATATGGCTCCACCCCATTCTGGTCGTCCATATTCTAAAACTATAGTACAAAATTAATAATAAGAGAAAAATTATTATTTGATCCCTTCTTTTTTACTGAGTTAACGATTTAGTCCCTCATATATTTTACATACATATTTACGTGCCCGTTAGGGCACGCAAAGTCTCTAGTATTGATAATGAATCTTACATACATCGCTAATGGTATTTATTTATTTGGAGCTGTGGATGGGAGGGAGCCCAGGGAACGGAAGACTTTTAATGTCAATCATCATGATACCATCTATCGGATGGTAACAGGTTGATGACTTGATGTCACTGTTGGAGTTAGCAGCTGCTGGAGTCATTTTTTGGAGATGAAAGCATTTTTAAGAATTTGTTATTTGAAATCAGCATTTTGATTTTTGTGTATACCTTTGAAACATTGGACTTGGTAGCATCTAAATGTAAATAGAGTAATGAATGTGGTGTTGTGCCTAGTAATATTTGTTCAACTAGGTGTCGGACCTGATCATCTTGCAGTTACTTTAAGTACAAGAAATTGATGTTTTCTAGATTCGTAGTCTTAAAAGTGTGCTGTGCCCAAGTTATCGGTGTAGTGCTGACAGTTATCTCTTATGGGAACAACAGGTGGATCAAGGCCTTGGCGTTGGCAGCAGTTTCCCATTCTTTAACCGACACCAGCTAACTGTGACACGATTTATACAATTGTTGTCAGTTGAGGAAGGTGCTGGTAAACCACCGCCACCAGTGCTTGTTCTCCATGGCCACTATGGTGGCTGTGTCGGTGATCTTCCGAGTTATGATGCTTTTACTCTTGGGGGTCCCTATTCTGTAAGGGGTTACAACATGGGTGAGCTTGGCGCTGCCAGAAACATCCTTGAGGTAAGCAATGACTGGATGCATATAATGATTCTCTGTATGTTCATTTACCATCATGACGATTGAGAGATTCCTTAGTAGTTAATTCTCCTAATATGGCTTTATCCATTAATTGAGAACTACCATATGACTTCCTTGTTCTTTTTTCTTACAGCTTGCTGCTGAGTTACGGGTACCTATCAAAGGTACGCATGTGTATGCGTTTGCAGAACACGGTAATGATCTAGGAAGTTCGAAGGACGTGAAAGGGAATCCGACAGAAGTATATAGGCGAATGGGTCATGGGTCTTCCTATGGTGTTGGTCTTAAGCTGGGTTTAGTTAGAGCAGAATATGCCGTTGATCATAACTCAGGAACTGGTGCATTATTCTTCCGTTTTGGTGAGAGATTTTGAGGTGGAGGTTAGTCAATAGTATATTGCTGAGTAGAGTAGGTTTTGTTCTTAGTTTGCAGAAGAACTTTTGCAACCAGTCTTTGATGATTTGAGAGGTCACTATGCTGGTAGAACTCCATTTTTTTGGTTTTCCCGTTACGCTCAAAGTTGGTATAGAATTCTGTATTATGACAGATTATGACAGATTGTTTCTCCGGATACTATTATTTGAATGTATTTAGTTTACTTCTGCCGCTAGTTGATAATTTCTCTTGAGATTTGCTTTTATTATTTCGGTGTCTAATTGTGGCATCATTTGTCTGGTTTGGAACATTGAGAGCAACATTAATGATCAAAAGTAGACATTTTAATTTATTAGTAATTGTGTGTAGCAAATTTCAGGGACAACATCCACTTGATAGTAGTTATGTTATCTTTTATTATTCTGCACACTAATTTTAAAATGAATGAATAAAACTAAAAATATGAGTGTTCCTTTCACTGATGAGTCTTGTATTCAAGATTAGTGTTGCGGAATTTTTTTCATACATGGAAGACTTTTGTGAATTGCATCATTGAAACTGTATAAGCTATATGAAGAAATCTTCTATTAAATTTTAGGAAAGATTTTCTTGACGTAATATCCCATATCATGGAGCCAGACAACTACGTGTCATTTGATTATGGCTATAAACCCAGTTCCTTTTTTAACTGAGCAAGAGTGGCTTCTATTTCATCAAGGTTATCCTTAATGCTGCTGTTTCCCTTGCCTGCTCCATCTTGAGTGCCATTTCTAGTAGTTTGAGAAGGATTTTCTCCCTTGGGCGTTTTATAGTTGTTACTTGGATCAACTTCTGGATCAACTATATTAAGTTCTTTCTCAAGAAACTCCACAAACTCTTCTCCTATTTCCTGCAGGGTAAAATTTCATATGTTCATCGGAAACTAAACAGACTATTCTATTTTATTCTACAAACAAGAACTCAACTACAAAACAAACATCATATAAAAGGAAAAAAGGGAGAATTCTTACTGCCAATTCCTCCCACAGACTCTTTGGCTTTTCTTGTGAAGCCGAACTTGATTCCCAGTTCCGGTATTCTTCTTGAAGGTCTTTAAAGAAGTCAGCTGTAATAACATCAATCAGATCTCAAGCAATATAAGAACTAAATCATACAAGGCAGTGGCAAAAATAATAGACACTTTTTTTCTGCTTTTGACACACATATCTCATTGAGATACAAATTGGTGACCAACAAGATTTGGAAGATACAGGTTAAACTTATGGTTGACATGATATCTAACAGAAAGTACATATCTACCTATTGTTATTTGAACATCCCTCAAAAAATTACCTGCAGAACAAATATGTTAACCATAAGAATATTAAAAGTACAACTTCATAGGCATTCATCCAAGATTACAGATGCTTAGAGCTCTTACCTAATCCATAAAATTCTTCTTCTGCTTGGGTATTCCCACTTTGGGTGCTTCGAGATGAATAATATGAAGAATCAGAACCACGATATTCAGAATCATATTTTCTACGTGCCTTAGAATTTAGCAATGTATTGTATGCATGTTTTATCCTCATAAACTTCTCCTGCGCCTTATCCTGTGAAAACCAAATAATAACAAACTAAACTTTCTATATCAAGTTTTATTGAATACACTTGGAAATATACAATAAAAGCTATATGAGTAGCCAGTATCATAAATCCTCATAAATCCAAAAATAGATCAGTTACACCTTGAACAACAAGTTTACAATATAGTGCATACAAGTACACCATGCTGCTACTTCTTTTTGTTTATTTGAAATTCTTATTCATGAAAAAACTCAGGTGCATCGAATGTACTTCCTTGTTAAGCTTCTACGTTTTTTTTTTCCCTTTCTTTGGGAGAACTTAGATACTAGTATACCACCAATACACTGTCGTGAATTGTGTGAACGGTATGCTTTTCAGCATCATACCACTTCGGATTCTTATACAGTAAAAGTAAATTGCAATCCACGCATAATACTCAAAGAAGATACTAAAAATAATATTTGAGAAAAGTTTCCCATAAATTAGTCATTATTATCTGGATAATGTCGAAACCTTCAAATAATTTATATTAACGGTAATTCTCTTTTCTAGAAAACAAGTAGACAAATGAGAATGACTTCAATGTCTCTACTCTCTAACAACAAACTCCCTTCGCTTGTATGTGTGTGCGCTGTGTAATGTGTAATCAGTCATTTTTCTGCAGTCAATTTGATTCTCTACGTCATTCTTTCAAATTCTACGCCTTATGAAACTAGATAAGGAATAACAGCAGAAATTCCCTCCAACAGATAACAAATCTCGATACATACTCAACTAAATGAACAAGAAACAAGAAGAACAGAAAGGATTAAGCGATTAACATACCGATTACCTCTTTATTGACATCAGGATGGTACTTGAGAGCAAGTTTCCTGTAAGCCTTCTTGATTTCATCCACAGTTGCCGACGGAGACACGCCCAAAACTTCATAGGGAGACTCTCCACGACTGGCTCTTAGAATTGGAAGAACGCCTCTTCGTTTCTTCTTGTAGTTCCAGCATAACGGCGAGCAAGATTGGGAATGAAACACGCGAGGATTGAAATCACATCGAAACCTAAATCTACGAGCTGGAATTGCAGAATTGGGTAGGTTTTGAAGGTAAAGAAGTGAAGGTTGAATGGATCGAAAGCAAAAGTGAGTGCAAGTAAGAAAGTTGTTAGGAGTTATAGGAAGAGTGAATCCATGCATGTTAATCAAGTTATCCCTAAATCTTTGGACTGGAATTTGCAGCTTCTTCTGCAATTTCAAGTGCATTTTTGTTCGTTCATCTTAGAGAAGAAGAGATAGTGTTTTCGTTTTTTTTTTTTTGGCCGAGAAAGAGACAGTGTTTTCTGATTCATGGGCCTTTGTTGGTTTTGGGCTTTTTAATTGGCTATCCACATATTAAGGTCAAATATTCAAATTGATCTTAAATGTATGTATTTAAGTTTATTTTGGTTTTAAATGTTTTAGAATGTTCAAATTAGTCCTAAATCCTGCCATTTAGTTTATTTTTTCAAATTGGTCCCTTATCTTTCATTTGTTTGAGATTGATCCTACGTGTTTCCATGACATTCAAATTGGTCCAAAAAATATTAAATGTGGTCATATCTCTCTCGTTTCAAACTCAAATGCAACAAATCCAAAACTACGAGTTTCTTTTGACGAGTACTTTAAGACTATTAACAAACGAGGTCAAATCGAGTCCCAAAAGTAGATAACTTATTTCACGATAAAACAAGTGGAATTGGTCATTTATCTCTCGTTTCAAGTTCGAATACGACGAGTTTAAAATTATGTCTTAATTTTTGAAGAATTCTTTCTTCAACCAGTTAAAATCACTAGCAAATGAGGTCAATTCAAATCTCAAAAGTAGATTTGGGACCAATTTAAGACTTTGGCTTTATATTTATAATATTAATTTCTTGATGTTACAAGAATTCGAAGGACATTACAGTTTTTTTTTTCCCTGAAAGGACATTACAGTTTTGTGTACATATCACTTACAAGTTATTGCTTCGTTACAAGAAGGCACTACTCTAGTTTCTATCAGAATACAAACTTTCGGTTTTAGTTGAATGAGAGTTAGATGGGTGATTACTATTTAAAAAATTTATTATTTAAAAACTGTAATTTATTATAAATTAAATAAATTCAAAAGTTAAATAAATAACCCACAATTTTAGCCCAAGTTTCTAGTTTTATTTTTTATAATTTTTTAATCAAGTATAGTTTTATGTATTTTATTTTTAAATTAGATATTTTTGACCAACCAAAAACACCCTCAAACATATAATTTAGACTAGGGGCTTGGCGTGCCCTTTAACATTTGAATTGATTTAAAGTTGAAGATTATATTAAATTTTTATATTAATAAAAGAGTAAGTTTGGGACCAATTTGAGAAATTATACAAATATGTAAGACTCATCTAAAATAAATAAAATATTTAGGACCAATTTGAAATTACCTCATATNAAATTATAATATCTATTTATAATATATGTCATATGTGCCATTATTTTTTATTGTTTATTATGCTAAATCACAAAAAATTGAATTTATATTTTGAAATTTATAAATATGTGTCGTGTGGCGGTCGTACAAATATCGAACACAGACACGTGTCTGACACGGTAACACTCCCTCAAAATGAAGTGTTCATGCAGATTGGGGATTTTTCTTCATTACTGATCATGGTATATCACCAACATTATTTCAAAGAGGCTTATTATGCTAATGACACAACTAAAGGTATCTTTGAGGGATATGGAACCAATATGACCTACATGGAGTGGATTGACTACTATTTTCATTTATTGTCTCTCCCTTCTAAAGTCAATTATAATAAATTTTCACTCACATTTTTTTTCTATACACATGATCTTTGGCACATGTCTCTGTCACTGTGTTTTGTTTTTGTATAACTTGATTAATTAGTATCTAATTAATTTTATAATAAATCTTAAATTACGGATGCAAAAAGGGAAAAGAAACGAAAAGAGTAGGCTAATTTTTTAAAATATCATTCATAAACCGATTCAAGAATGTGAGTAAACATAATTGAGAATTAACTAAGAGATTTTTTTTTTTCATTTCTAAATTAATATTGAATCAATAAATTAATCTGTGAATAATTGAAATATCACAATTCTCAACATTTAGTTTCTGAATCAAATTCCATGATGAAAAAAAGAATACAAATTCAATACAAAATTGTGAATGATAAAAAAATATAAATAAATTCATAGATAAAAAATATACATATAAATTTAAAGATTAAATTATTGACAATTGCAATATTTTAAAGATTAAGTCGTATATTTTAATTAATAAAAATAAATTTGTTGACTCAATATAAATTCATAGATCATTGATGGGGCCTTATTATGCATTTGTTTCACTATGTTTTCTTTTATAACTATCTATCTAATCAATTTCGTGATGGATCTTCACTAATGGATGCAAAGTAGGAAATTAAATAAAAAATTAGACTAATTAATTAAAAAGATCGCGCACACATAATGCAAGAATCCATGAGTTAATATAATTGACAATTAATTAATGTGGCCTTATACTGCTCCTAATTTGTTGTGATTTTAGTATCAAGTTTTGCAATTTCCAAAAAAATAAAGGTGGCGGCGCCTTTGTTTAATGATATATTTTAGGGCAAGACTTCCTTGTATTTAAAATAAGAAGCTTGACATATTTATTTTATATGATCATTTATAATAGGGATAAAAGATAATTATTTTTATAAAATCAATCATTAAAAAAAGTATACATAAATAAAATTTACGATTATAGAAACTTTATTACAAACATAATCAATTATTTTTTCTATAATTATATTCATATATATTGAGTATATATATATATAGATGAGCCCAATGCAAAAAAAGAATACACATTACATGTAGGTAAAACTCTATTATATATTGTGCTCTAAACTACTCAAACTCGGTTCTCTCTCTCACAGTTAAGGTAAGTATATAATTTTATATATCAGCTCTCAAACTTACAACTCGCGAGCCTTCTTTATTCATTCACATATATCTCTCGTCAAAACCTCATATTTTTTATCATGACTTTTGTGTTAATTATATTAATTGTTTCTAATGATGACTCTACAGGAAGCTATGATTATAGACAGGTGTACTATGTACATTTTGTGCAGTTTTGTCTTTATTTTACCCTGCATGCTGATATTTGAGAAGTTTAGACCTGTGCCTTATCTCGGATTGGAATCAGCTTCTGTGAGTCACCTCAATTATTTTATTTCACCCACACCTTTTTTCAAACTCATCATGGATGCACATCTTTCTCTAAAAAATCGAGACTTTGTAGAATTGAATTATTACAACAATAAAAATATGAGTGTGTTGTATGGGAACTCCAGTATTGGTGATGGCATATTAGGCAATGGCACTATACATGTGAAGGCTAGAAAGACCAAAGGAATCAATGTTACACTCAATTTGAGCTCTAAAGATAATCAAGTTGATACTCAAAATCTCACTAATGATATTGTTTCACACTCATTGAATCTCACCACCTCTGCACAACTCAGTGGTCCCTATTATGTTCTCAATCTTTTCAAAAAGAGGCATACAATTGAAATGGCTTGCACCTTCCGTCTCAATTTTACTTCAAGTTCAATCTACAATATCCAATGTTCATAAATAGCATTTTTTTTCTTATCATTTTATTATTTAAGTCCATTTATCTTTGTTGAGTTTTATTTGTTGATCGAAATGGTTTTATAATATTTGAGGATACATATATCTGTGTATGACCATCTTAAATTTTGACAATTATTTAATGTTTAATTTTGATTAGCATCTCTATCCATAAAAATATTTTATTGATTCTATGCACCTTAATCAATAACATAGTTTATGTTTATATATATATATATATATCTTTCGTATAATTTCATATAGTCACAAGTTCAATATTATTATTGTTTTATTTCTATTTTAAAATATAATCAACACTCAACTGAAATTATAAAGAAGTGATAATGTTAATTATTGGAGAACCAAAAAGGTACCCCATGGCGTAATGTTCTAATCAATGACCATGTGTTTGTTAGCAACATAGAATTATAGATGGTGATCTTGAATGGTTTCATTTTTCACAAGTAGTCTTTGTTAGCAAAATCTCAATTTGTGAAAGGGGATATAATAGATATCATTAAATTCGGTTAAATGGTCAATTTTGTTATCAAACTATGTATGGAATTGGTTTTATTTTGATCTTCAAACTATTTTTGTTCCGTTTTTATCCAATTTTAAAACTTTGGGGTCAATTTTGTTTTGGCCCTCAAACTATTTTTTATTTCGTTTTGGTCCTAAAACTATGGCATTAGTTTCATTTTAGTCCTCAAACTATTTTTTGTTTTGTTTTGGTCCATAAAATGTGATTTCATTTGATTTCTACCGTGATTTCTAACTTCACAGCTGAGATGATTATTCCTCACTCATATTCTCATACTAGTCGAATTGACAAAGAGAGAAAGAAAAATATTTATTTTTAGTTACAATTTGGAGATAAATTTATGGTTGGTTTTTCTTTTGAAGAATGAATTTTTTTTTTCTCTCTGCCAAATCACTTATTATAAGTTTAATGACCAAATTTAAACAAATATGAAAGGTTGAGGACTAAAACCAAACAATTGTGAGGTTTGAAGACCAAATTAACGAAACAAATATGAAAAGTTGAGGACTAAAACAGAACAAAAAAAATTTGAGGACCAAAACATAACAAAAACTATTTTGAGGGCTAAAATGAAACTAACCTCATAATATAAGGGTTACATCACATTTTTTTTGGGTCAGTATGAGTTAGGATTTGAGTTTTTTTTTTATTAATTTTACATTATATTTCATCAGTCACGTAGAATCTATTATTAATATTTGATTAAGACTAAAGTACACTTTTGGTCCCATAACTTTTGCTCAGGTCTCAATTTGGTCTCATAACTTTTTTGTTGCACTTTTAGTCTCATATCTTTAGGTCAGGTTGTAGAATTGGTCTCATATCTTTTGGTCAAATTGCAAAATTGATCTCATATCTTTGGGTAAGATATGAGATGCAACTTGACCAAAAAAATATGGGACTAAATGTGATACGTGACCAAATTGAGACCTAAGCTAAAGTTATGAGACCAAAACTGCACTTTGACCTTTTATTAAAGAAAGAACAAAAGATAAAATTAGACAAAATGTGAAACATTATGAGCGAAATTGACTGCAAAAAAAAAATGGGAATGAAATTGACAAATAGAGTAAAATTTGAGGACCAATACGATACTTTTACCTAATTAAAATTTGGTAAAAGTACCCATTTCGTCCCCAAACTTTACATCTACTGTCAATTTCGTCCCCAATCTTTCTTTGTTGTCAATTTCGTCCTCAAAATTTACACATGTTGTCAATTTCGTCCCAATATTTTTTTCTGTCGATTTCGTCCCTAATCTTTCACATTTTGGTCAATTTTATCCTTTGCTCTTACTTTAGCCAAATATTGACAACAAACTCTATGTGGCTAACGATATATAATGTAAAATTGATAGAAAAAGAAAGAGAAAACCTACTTTTTGGTCCCTCAATTGTTATTGAGTCAATGATTTAGTCCCTGAATTGTGGGAAACTACAACTCAGTCCCTCAATTGTACACTTCCGTCTACATTTTGGTCCCTCAGGCGTGGTCCGTCAGTCATGAAACTGTTAAGTGATGATGTGTCACGGTTAAGTGCTTAGGTGGCCGTTAAATACTGAGTTGGGTGCCTAATCATCTTTTTATTCCTATTTCATTTTACAACTAAGCAAATATAATTAAATTAAAAAGATAAAAATGAAAATCATATGGTTCTCGTCCCTTTCCTCCCCAACACCTCCTCCTTCCCCAACTCCCACACCGTCGTTGCCACTTTCCACCTCTCCAAGTCTGATCTCCACCAAATACGAACACAGTGACCGTTGCCATTCAACAACGCCTTCGCGCGTTTGGATCGTTCTTTCGGCCAGACTGTTGGAGGAAACCGCGAAGGGGAGCACTACTCCTTCTTTTCGAACTCCATCCTCCCAGAAAAACGACAACGCCGCGTCTCTCGTTTGCTCCGCGTCTCTCGATCATGTGATGGATAAGAGAAGATTACAAGGATAGATGTATAGAGAGAGAGAGATGGAAAAGTAAAAGAGAAATTAATATAGAAAAGTGAATTAATTTAGTTTAGTACTTTAGTAATATGTAATTCGGCGATGGGAGAAGATAGGAAAAATGAGATGGAAGAGGAAAGCAATAGCAGCGAGAAGAGACAAAACAGAAGCAGCAGCAACTTGGTCACAGAACTTGTCGAACACATTACAGACTTTGTTCAGACTTGGTGGGTGCGGTGGGGTGGGGCCTGGTGGGTGTGGCGCTGATGCTGAACGCGTCTTGGTGGCGACGACGGCGAGGGAGTTGGGGAAGGAGGAGATGTTGGGGAGGAAAGGGGAGAACCATCAGATTTTCATTTTTATCTTTTTAATTTAATTATATTTGCTTAGTTGTAAAATGAAATAGGAATAAAAGAGATGATTGGGCACCCAACTCAGTATTTAATGGCCACCTAAGCACTTAACCGTGACACATCATCACTTAACAGTTCCATGACTGACGGACCACGCCTGAGGGACCAAAATGTAGACGGAAGTGTACAATTGAGGGACTGAGTTGTAGTTTCCCACAATTCAGGGACTAAATCATTGACTCAGTAACAATTGAGGGACCAAAAAGTAGGTTTTCTCAAAAAGAAACTCAAATCGTAACTTAGATTCAAAAACAGGATGCAGTCTGTCGTTAATTTATTAAAAGAAGTTTAGTCAAAGGATAAAATTGACGAAAATGTGAAAGATCGGGGACGAAATTGACAGTTGATGTAAAGTTTGGGGACGAAATTGATAGCAAAAAAAGATTGGGGATGAAATTGACAGTTGGTGTAAAGTTTGGGGACGAAGTTGACAGCAAAAAAAGTTTGGGGATGAAATTGACAGTTAGTATAAAGTTTGGGGACAAAATTAGTACTTTTGCCTTAAAAATTTCTAAATTTTTCAAATGAAATAATTAAAAGAAAAACACACACAAACAGAAATAATAAAAAGGCTAAAGTGTACTTTTGGTCCTATAAATTTGCCAAAGGTCTCAAATTGGTCCCATAACTTTTTTTGTTACAATTTTGATTCTATAACTAAGGGTGTACAAGTTTAACTCGGCCCGATTAAGCCTGGCCCGACCCAGCCCGATTTTTGAAATTGGGCCAGGTCTCGGGTCTTTGTGCCCTAGACCCGGCCCGGGTATGCACATAATTTATTTCTTTTATTTTTATTATGTATATTTATATGTTTTTTTACAAAAAAAAAAACTTTTTATTGTAGAAAATATACATGTATTCTTATTTTTATTAATTTTATATTAAAAAAATACATAAAATATATACTTAATCTCAATTAAATCAATAGTTTTTTAACAAATAAATCAAATTAAATGTTTTTAATAATAAAAACATCACTAACAGGATCCAAAATTAATTTTAATCAATATATACAAGTTAAAAATCATATATAATGAATAAATAATATAAAAATTTTGAAAACTAAAATTTGGCCCGGTCGGCCCGACTCGACCCGGGTCTTGGGTCTGGCCGAAACCCGACCCGGCCCGTGTACACCCCTACAGCCATAACTTTGACAAATATCTCAATTTGGTCTTATAACTTTTTTTGCTGTAATTTTGGTCCCATAACTTTTGGAAATGTGTCATGTCGATCCCAAGTTGATTTCCATTCATTATCTGCCATTAAAGATGATATGACATACTAAGTTGAATGATGACATGACAAATATGGGTGAAGTGGATTTAACGGTAGAAAATTGGTAGAATTCAGCTTTGGACCAACGGTGAGACATTTTCAAAAGTTATGGGACCAAAATTGCAACATAAAAAGTTATGGGACCAAATTGAGACCTTTGCCAAAATTATGGGACCAAAAGTACACTTTAGCCTAATAAAAAAAATTATCACATTTCACTGTTCATAAAACAAAATAAAATTAGGAAATTTTTATCCAATTTATTCATTTATACACAACCATAAACTATATGATAGTGTTCCACGTCTGGAAATACTAATACTATCATGCGTACACTCATCAGAAGCTCATCTTTTCGTAAGACTCACTGCTTAAAGTTCTTTACCACCAACTATCGATGCTTCCGATCAGAAGCTGATACATACGCGGAATTGATTGAAGTTTACGCTCGTGATCGATCGATACAGTTAGGGAAGAAGCTTCACGCACACCTAATCATCAATGGTTACGCTCGTTTCATAGTTATTGCATCAAAGCTCATAGCATTGTACATCGATTG
Organism: Chamaecrista fasciculata; assembly: GCA_003254925.1. Lineage (NCBI taxonomy): Eukaryota > Viridiplantae > Streptophyta > Magnoliopsida > Fabales > Fabaceae > Chamaecrista > Chamaecrista fasciculata. The sequence goes on from QANZ01002799.1 coordinate 57,551, forward strand.
TGGGACGCTGTCCCTTGCACGCAAGTTGTTCGATAAAATTCCCAAAACAAATATTCGCCGTTGGCTCGCTCTTATTGGGTCCTGTTCTCGCTGTGGCTTCCACGATGAGGCTCTGAGTGTTTTTTCTGAGATGCAAACTGAAGGGTTGAAGCCCAACGTTTTTGTGATTCCAAGCGTTCTCAAAGCTTGTGGGCATATGTGTGATCTCAAGACTGCAGAGAAATTACATGGAGTGGTTTTGAAGAATTCATTCGAGCTTGATGCTTTTGTGAGTAGTGCATTGATTGACATGTACTCGAAATGCATGAGAATTGAAGAAGCACGGAAGGTGTTCGATGAAATGTCTGAAAAGGATTTGGTGTCTCTGAATGCTGTTGTTTCTGGGTATGCTCAAAAAGGGCTTCCCAGGGATGCAATGATTTTGGTGGAAAGTATGAGGACTTTAGGTATGAAGCCAAATTTGATAACTTGGAACTCGTTAATCGTTGGATTTTCACAAAGGGGTGACTCAAATGGTTTCTGAGATTTTCAAGATGATGATAGCCGACGGTTTTGAGCCTGATGTGATATCTTGGACTTCTGTTATATCTGGGTTTGTGAAGAATTTTCGATATGAAGAAGCATTTGATACATTGAAACAAATGTTGGGTCGTGGGTTCTCTCCAATTTGCCATACTATCAGCACTCTTTTGCCTGCCTGTGCGAGTGAAGCAAAAGTGAAGCGTGGAAGGGAGCTTCATGGTTATGCATTGGTGATTGGGTTAGGGGAAGATATATACGTAATGAGTGCTCTAGTTGATATGTATGCAAAATGTGGATTCATATATGAAGCGAGGACCATATTTTATCAGATGCCTGTGAAGAACACGGTCACATTCAACTCAATGATTTTTGGTTATGCAAACCATGGCTATTGCGATGAAGCAATTGAGCTTTTCAGAACAATGGAGAAGGAAGGAGGAAGCAAGCTTGATCATCTAACTTTCATGGCGGTTTTGACGACATGTTACCATGGGGCAGATATAGAACTTGGGCAAAGTCTGTTCAAGATGATTCAAGAAAAATACCAGATTGAACCAAGGTTGGAGCATTATGCATGCATGGTGGATCTTCTTGGTCGAGCAGGAAAGCTTGATGAGGCATATGCCATGATCAAGACGATGCCAATTGAGCCTGATTTATTTGTGTGGGGTGCCTTACTAGCTGCTTGTAAGAATCATGGGCATGAGGATCTTGCAGAAGTGGCTGCAAAGCATTTGTCAGAATTAGAACATGAGAGTATTGGTAATCGTCTTCTATTGTCTGGCTTATATGCTGATGCTGGGAAATGTGGCAAGGTTGAGAGGCTGAAGAAAATGTTGAAGAAGAGGAAATTGAGAAAATTTTCAGGGTGCAGTTGGATAGAAAGTGTATAACAAGTAGTATTGGTGGATCAACTATTCTGTTCTAGCTAATGACCTCTTTGAATTATGCTTTATTTCCTTCCAAATCCATGTTAATAGTTATGAAATAAAATTTTATCATTGTTTAAGGTTTTTATTACAAATAAAAAAATGATCTATATAGAGACTCAACTAAACAAAAAAAAAAGCCAGAGGGATTTAATTGAGAATTGATGTAAATTGTAGGGACCAAAAGACTAATTAAACATATTCTAAACAAATTTCATTTTTTGGTATTCTAAACAAAATTTAAAAGATCGATTCAAACTTGCACTGAATAAGCAAGTGCTAAATTCTTATTAAAATTATTCTTGTTAGTTGAACCAACTTGGAATGAATATCATAAGTTGTGTGACCCTATAAAATATATGTGCATCACAAATAACAAAGAAGTTTTGGACATAAATTTGTGTGTACACAGGCAAGTAACAGAAGAATACCATAAGGAAATACTGAGAGTAACAGAGGAGGTTTTGAAGCTTCTATCAGAGGGACTAGGGTTGGAGAAAAAGACTCTAAAGAGAAGCTTGGGAAATGAAAATAAATATGTATCCACCATACCCACAACCAGAACTAGCATTTGGAGTAGAGCCTCACACAGATATGTCAACCCTCACTCTGCTAGTTCCAAACGACATTGCAGGGCTTCAATTTTGGAAAAACAATGATTGGGTTGCAGTCAATCACCTGCAAAATACACTTATTGTGCTTGTGGGTGATCAACTTGAGGTAAAATTAAGAGAAAACTTACTATTTGATTCCTGAATTTACACCGAGTCAACTAATCAATCCCTGAATAATCAAAAAACACAATTTGGTCCCTGAATCTGATCCAGGGACCAAATCTGTTGACAATTAATAATTCATGGACTGAGTAGTATATTTAGATTATTCAGGGACTGATTAGCTAACCTGGTGTAAATTCAAGGACCAAATAGTAGATTTCTCTAAAATTAAAGTGAATGAATGCCTTTAAACAATATTTGTTTGACAAAAAAAATATAATAAAGGTCAACCTTATTTTGGTCCCAATTGTTCTATTGTTAATCAAAAATATCATTTCGTTTCGTTTTTGCTATTATCTTTGACTTGGACAATTGAGATTGATGATTTTTCTCTCATATATATCTTGATAGTGATAAGTGAGAAAAATAAATCTTCCTTCTTAGTTAAAACCTGGAAATAAATTTGAAGTTTATTTTTCATTCTAGGCAGAAATATTTTTTTTCTCTATTTATCAACTTACTTATTAAGACAAGAAAGAAAATCATCCAGTTTAGGCATCAAACTCAAAGATAACAACAGAAATCAAATGAAATCATGTTTTGGACTGACAGTAGACTAAGTGAAAAAGTTTGATAAGCAAAACAAAATTCGCCCTATAGTTTGAGGGCCGAAATGAGGTTTAATTTTAACCAAAAGTAAAAGACTTCACTTAATTAAATGTAACTTTGGTGTTAGGTGCTGAGCAATGGGAAGTACAAGAATGTTGTGCACAGAAGCTTGGTGAACAAGGAACACCTAAGAATGTCATGGGCAGTTTTTGTTGTGCCTCCACATGAGTTAGTAATTGGTCCTCTTCCAGACTTGGTGAACCATCAAAAGTTCAAAACCCACCCAAATTTCCTACAAAAGCATTTGCTGAATATCGATACCGCAAATTCAATAAGCTTCCTTAATAAGGGGGAAAACTTAGCATGTTCAGTAGGGGTTTTTTTTTTTTCACAGGGCAAAACACCATTTCGTGCCCCTAACGTTTACGGTGATTTTCAGCTATGACCCTAACGTTTCATTTGTGTCAGTTGTGCCCCCAATGTGAAACGTTAGCTGCAATTATGTCTCCACCCTCGTTAGTGTACCGTTTTTCGGAACTTTTGAGCTTCGATCCGCGTTCATTTCAATTTGTTTTGATAAATGAGTTTATGGGTACTCATTTTCGGCTCCTAAGGATCATTTTGCACATAGAAATTTTGAGAAAAATGCTTCGTTTTGGTCCTTTTTGGGGTTCATCGGGTCCGATTTTCTTCGGATTTGGGGCTATTTTGAGCTTAATCTTTGAAATTGATCCAAGGAATCAAGTTTGTGATGTCCGAAAATTAAAACCCATGTGAAATCTGATCAAAACCGAGCTCAAATCGTGCAAAAATGGTGTTTTTTTTATGATTGAAATTTGGGGCATAATTGAAACTAACGTTTCACATTAGGGGCACAACGGACACAAATGAAACGTTAGGAGCATAACTGAAAATCACCGTAAACGTTAAGGGCACAAAAGGGTGTTTTGCCTTCTCACATTTTTTGTTTTCATCAAGAATAATGGAATTAGTTATGTAGCTACTTAATTATTAGTACAAATCACTATATAATTATGCCCTGATTATATATAAAACAGGCCTCTGTGTATTGTCCTAAGTGGTTGGCAATTGTTGTCCTAAAATCCCTTAGGTGAGAAGCGATTGAGACGTAAGTAAAATACTAGAATATGCTATATATACAAACATAGAGAGGTGTAAGTTTGTATAATTAAGTATTTGCAATATAAATTAACTACTAAAAGTTCTAATATAATAATTATCGACTATGATCTCTTTAATTGTTATTATAATGAAATTAAATTAAGGGCATAACATTAAAATGATGGACACTACATATTTTTTAACAGAAAAGATATTGATACATGGGGACTAGTAGAACTCTGCAAGTAATATGGAAGGGATTAAGGGAAGGAACAATAATTTGTTGTTAACAATCAATAATAATTAAAATGCAAAAGTATTAATTTAATCTCTAAACTTTAGAACTGTCAATTTCATCTCTGTTCTTTTTTTTTTTTTGCTGTTATTTTCGTCCCCGAAATTTCAAATTTTGGTCAATTTTGCGGTTAGACCAACTTCTTCAAAAAATTAACGACAAACTTCATCATATTTTTCAATTTAAATTAGTATTTGATTTTTTTTTTCATCAATTTTATATTACGCATCATCAGCCACGTAGAATTTATCGTTAATATTAGACTAAACTAAGAACAAAAGATAAAATTGGCTGAAATATGAAACATTAGACACGAAATTGACCGTCAAAAAAATGGGGACAAAATTGATAATTAGTGTAAAATTTGAGGACAAAAAAGATACTTTTGCCTAGTTAAAAAATAAAAAATTCTAAATTTTCAAATGAAATAATTAAAAGAAACACACACACAAACAGAAATAACAAAAAAAATTTTATCACATTTCACGGTTCATAAAAGTTTCAACACAATAAAATTAGGAATTTTTTATCCAATTTATTCATTTATACACGATCATAAACTAAAGGGTAAAATGTACTTTGGTACCATGTGGTTAGGATCGAATCCACTTGATACCCTGAAAGACAAAATTTGACACTTTAGTACACTGAGGTTTGCATCGTTAGCACTTTGGTACCCTGTAGTTATTTTCTGTCAAGATTTAACGGAAAAATGTTATCACTTTTGCAAAAATTACAAAATGACCCCAAATAGTTTCAAAATTTTCAAAAACGTCCTTAGATCATATAATATTTGAGGAATAAAATAAAAATTATAACAAAATTTTGGGGTCAAAATGTAATTATGAAAACATTGGAAAAAGAATAAAATTATAGATTAGTCGTAAATTTGGAATAAAGTGCAGTTTAGTCCTAAAACTATGTGGTTTGATGGTGGGAAGATAAACTTTACAAAATTTTCGCAAAAGTTACAGAATGCCCCCAAATAGTTTCAAAATTTATAAAAAAAGTCCATAGATCATGATATTTGAGGACTAAAATAAAAATTACAAAAAAATTTTGTGGTCAAAATGTAATTTTGGAAAATAAAAAAAAAGAGAGATATTTACATATTAGTCCTAAATCTGAAAAATAAATGCAATTTAATCCTACCCTTATTCAAATACAACTACTTAAATGAAATTTTGAAAGTAAACTTGAATAATTTAAAGAATATTTCCATTAATTAATTTACAAATTAAATAATTAATATTTAGTTTCACTAAATAATTTAACAAAGATGACAAACATTTGAGTTCAATATGTTATTAGTTAAGGACTTGGTTGAGAGAAGTTATATGAGAAAGGGAAGATTTTGATTCATCAAAACTCTAACAATCTTTCTGTAATTTTTTTTAATAACTCTCTAGTTCTTGAAATAAAATTGTAAAAATTGTTTAGTTTGTTGTGTTTTGATTAGTTTTACCAATGGGAGAGGATCTAAACGCACAAAAAAAAATCTTGTTAAAAAGTGAAATATGGTTTAAACAGCAATAGAAACTAACGGATAAGATGCAGTGGAAATCGACGGCTAAGATTGAGCCACGTCAGCACTTTTTGTTAAATCTTAACGAAAAATAACCACAAGGTACTAAAGTGCTAACCGCGCAAACCTCAGGGTATCAAAGTGTCAAATTTTGTCTTTCAAGATACCAAAGAAAATTCGGTTCTAACCGGAGGATACCCAAGTGCATTTTACACTAAACTAAATGATCGTGTTCAACACTTCAGCGTCTGGAAATACATTGGGAATAGCTTTAACTGAACTTTTCTCATCTTTTTCGACCAAGGCAGTCAAGATCTAGATTTAGATCGTAAGATCTTACGATCTTGCAAGACCAATCCTAATTAAATCGGATGCAGGATCGATTTTGACTAAGATCAAAACAAAATCACTGGTTTGTTCGTAAGATCGGTAAGATCGTACGATCTTACCGATCTTGTATTTTTTTTTTTTTAAAAAAAGGCCCAATATGGATTTGTTTTTGTTTTCAACTCCAAAAACACCAAAAAAATCAAAAACCCTAACGCCTAATTCCCTTCCTCATTCACAATCAGACTTGCGACTTGCCTCCTCCTTCGCGTTTGTCTCGTCGTCCTTGCTTCCCCTCGGTTCTCCTTGCTTCCCGTCGTCGGCTTCCGGTCGTCGTCCCGTTGTCGGCTTCCGGTCATCGTCCCGTCGTCGTCGTCGCGTCATCTTCGTCCAGTCGTCAGCTTCACGTCGTCGTCGTCGTCGGTTTGTCTGAACTCCAATCTTATTTTGCGTTGTGTCTAAGTCTGAACTGAGTGAACTCTAATCTTGGTGATTAGTTTAGGAAGAATTTGGCCCTTTGATTGGTGTGTCTCTGTTAGTGTTTTCTGGTATTATATAAACAACGTAAGAAATAGGGAAGAGTAATTATTGGAGATAGGCATATTCTAAAATGACTGAGAATAATACCAAATATCAATCCCATTTACAACAAACGCCAAGTTCGAATCTGATTGTCCCATAAACAGTCAACGTTGGAGCCTTTGAAATTGTAGTAATTGGAGATTAGTATCTTAGTCTTGGCTTCTTGTGTATAATAATTAATTCTGCAATTGATTAATGCCTTTAATTTCTTTAGAGCAAAACAAATGTTACATATTAGCTCAACAATTTTCTGTACAAAAAATTAGCTTTTGACTGAACTTATGATAAACATTTTAGACATCTTGATATTAGTTAATTAGTTAATTGCATGTTTTTGAGACTATAAATTGATGATGTTGGATAAGGATGTCAAACAGGTTATTTTGGATTCCCATATCACTGTGCAGAAATCTGTGTAGCTTAGCTTCATTAAGGATGTGTTATTTTAATTACATGCCCTTCATTAGTTTGGGAAGATTTTAAGGCGAATTGGTCCCTACCAGTTTCGCATGGTTTCTGGTCAATGGGAATAGGATAGCTTTAGTTGTCAATCTGTGTAGCTTTTAATCTTTCCTTTGTTGTATGTTGTTTTCATGTCTTATTATATAAAAAAAGATAAGGATTTTGAGACATGGTATAAGCATTTATATTATTATACATACTCATAAGTTATAAGATGAATTTATGACTTATGAGCATTTATATATATATATATACATAAATAAATATTAGTAATTGTTTATATGATTTATATAATATTTTTTTAGGAAATTCATAGGATCTTACGATCCTCGATTCGATCTATCTTATGCCCCTTCCGATCTTGAGTAAGATCTCGATCATGACTGCATTGTTTTCGACATCCTCATTCAATCGAAATGCCTCCCTGTAAATTTCATATCCTGCTTCAACGCCTCGATATTGGCAAACACACTGAATCAAAGAACTCAACGTACTGACCTTCAGGTTAATCTCGCGGGACTGGAACAATCTCTTGATTTCAATCGAAGGCTCGACCTTCTTCAATTCCAAACAAGCTTTTACCAGCAAATCAAAAACAAATGGAGCCGACCCACAATCTCTGCAAGTCCTAGCAAGATTCTCGAATATCTTTAATGGCGGCGTATTGATCTCCTGCAATTGTGAAGCGCGAATAGCTGTTCGAATAAGAATGTGTATGATTGTGGAAGAATTGGAGTACGAGATGAGGTTTATTCTCGAGTTGGAGGGCAATTTTGGAAAACACAGTAGGGAAGAAAGAACGGAGGCGGCTCCAACGAGACTTTGAACGATGGTGGGTAACTTGACGCGCACTCTCATCAGAAGCTCATCTTTTCGTCATACTCACTGCTTAAATTTCTTTACCACCAACTATCGATGCTTCCGATCAGAAGCTGATACATACGCAGAATTGATTGAAGTTTACGCTCGTGATCGATCGATACACTTAGGGAAGAAGCTTCACGCACACCTAATCATCAATGGTTACGCTCGTTTCACAGTTATTGCATCAAAGCTCATAGCATTGTACATCGACTGTGGGACGCTTTCCCTTGCACGCAAGCTGTTCGATAAAATTCCCAAAACAAATATTCGCCGTTGGCTCGCTCTTATCGGGTCCTGTTCTCGCCGTGGCTTCCACGATGAGGCTCTGAGTGTGTTTTCTGAGATGCAAACGGAAGGATTGAAGCCCAACGTGTTTGTGATTCCAAGCGTTCTCAAAGCTTGCGGGCACATGTGCGATCTCAGGACTGCAGAGAAATTACATGGAGTAGTTTTGAAAAATTCATTTGAGCTTGATGCTTTTGTGAGTAGTGCATTAATTGACATGTACTCGAAATGCATGAGAATTGAAGAAGCACGGAAGGTGTTCGATGAAATGTCTGAGAAGGATTTGGTGTCTCTGAATGCTGTTGTTTCTGGGTATGCTCAAAAAGGGCTTCCAAGTGACGCGATGATTTTGGTGGAAAGTATGAGGACTTTAGGTATGAAGCCAAATTTGATAACTTGGAACACGTTAATTGCTGGATTTTCACAAAGGGGTGACTCAGAAATGGTGTCTGAGATTTTCAAGATGATGATAGCCGACGGTTTTGAGCCTGATGTGATATCTTGGACTTCTATGATATCTGGGTTTGTGAAGAATTTTCGAAATGAAGAAGCATTTGATACATTGAAACAAATGTTGGGTCGTGGGTTCTGTCCAACTTCGGCAACTATCAGCACTCTTTTGCCTGCATGTGCCAGTGAAGCAAAAGTGAAGCGTGGAAAGGAGCTTCATGGTTATGCTTTGGTGATTGGGTTAGGGGAAGATATATATGTAAGGAGTGCTCTGGTTGATATGTATGCAAAATGCGGATTTATATATGAGGCAAGGACCATATTTTATCAGATGGGTGTGAAGAACACAGTCACACTCAACTCAATGATTTTTGGTTATGCAAACCATGGCTACTGCGATGAAGCAATTGAGCTCTTCAGAACAATGGAGAAGGAAGGAGGAAGCAAGCTTGATCATCTAACTTTCACGGCAGTTCTAACGGCATGTTGCCATGGGGGAGATATTGAACTTGGGCAAAGTCTGTTCAAGATGATGCAAGAAAAATACCAGATTGAACCAAGGTTGGAGCATTATGCATGCATGGTGGATCTTCTTGGTCGAGCAGGAAAGCTTGATAAGGCATATGCCATGATCAAGACAATGCCAATTGAGCCTGATTTATTTGTGTGGGGTGCCTTACTGGCTTCTTGTAGGAATCATGGGCATGAAGATCTTGCAGAAGTGGCTGCAAAGCATTTGTCAGAATTGGAGCCTGAGAGTATCGGTAATCGTCTTCTATTGTCTAGCTTATATGCTGATGCTGGGAAATGGGGCAAGGTTGAGAGGCTGAAGAAAATGTTGAAGAAGAGAAAATTGAGAAAATTTCCAGGGTGCAGCTGGATAGAAAGTGTATAACAAGTATTATTGGTGGATCAAACTATTCTGTTCTGCCTAATGACCTCTTCCAATTTTTTTTATTAATAGAAGCAGCGAAGCCTTATGGAAGAGGCAAAATCCTAGGGTAAGATATTGATCTTGTGGTTTCCTACTATTATTCCTTCGTTTGTTGATCCATTTTCTGATGTTTAAAAATATAGCCTATTATTGATTATTGATTTTGTTTCACAATGTTTAAAATACATAACAAGGCTCAGCCTTGAGTCACCATTCCTCAGATAATAAACTCAATATTTGGTTGCCAGGTAATATTTTTGGTTGGTTTGTTGTGGGATTGTTGTTACTTACCGTTTATATGATGGCTTATTATCTCTTTATGTGTCCACAGATGAGGTTCAATTTGCGTAGAAGCTTCCCTCTTCTTACAACTAAGGCATGTGGATATTTTGATTGTGATATCTATATATTTACTACAACTTTTTTTCCTTGTGATGTTGATTTAACTATTGTTTGTTTTACTTTCTTTGGAGGTTTATTTGGGAGGATATATATATCTATTGTATGCTTCAATGTTAAAGTTGACATGTTTCTTCACTTCGTTTCTAGAAAGTATTTTGGCGAGTGGTTGTGGAAGAGCTTCTTTGTTTCATCAATGGTTCAAAAAATGCCAAGGTAACTGTATCATTTTCAACACAAACTCACCGAGAGATGAGATGAGCCTAATCAAAGCTTCCTTTAGTTGATATTGTTTGAGCTTGGGTCCTTTATTGGCTATATTTTTGGTTCTGTTGTTTGAGCTTGAGTCCTTTATTGTTCCTTTATTGTTTGAGCTTGGGTCCTTTATTGTTCCTATCATTTTCACTGCATGTATGTGTTGCTTCATAGGTAATAATTTAAACTTCTTTTGTCTTTCTCCATCAATTGTTTTGTATCATTTGTGTGGTCATGTTTCAGACTTGCAATTATAATTTTTTTCTCTTACTATTCTGTGGTGTTTAAGGTGTTAGTGAATTTTTTTTTCTGGTGAGATTGAGTAATTTGTGTTAAAATATTTATGGCATACATTATAATTTAATTTGAATATTTTAGAATATTCATGGATTAATTTTTTGCTTGCTTCTGTTGATTGCAGGGAATTCAAGACCATAAAGTTAGATGATCATGAGTTGAAAATGAGAAGGAAGCAGAAGGATATATGTATGAAAGTTTGAAGACACGCACAACATATGCAAAAAGTTGAACCACTTCTTTTCAATCAGTTAGCAGATGTTTAATTAGCAAGCAAGCAGAGGCTGTGTATGAAAGTTTGAAGACCAGCAATAATGAATTGAAAGCTACTTCTAATGACAATACTGTTCTTTCTAATGACTATAAAAATAGAAAGCTACTTCTAATGACAATACTATACCTTTAAGTCAATCAAAGCAAGCCAGGGATATCTTACCTTTTATTTTTTTATGCTCTGGAGAATACATTGTTGAAGGTCTGAGTCACAGTTATATATTTTGATACTTGAAATTTCATTACTTTTTTACTTATGAAATATGCGTCTGCAATCAAATGAGAAGAAGCTTTCACACTTCAAATTGCAATTGTAGTTCACCTAAAATATGATTTCTTAGGTTGAATTGTTGGGTACATTTTGAATATGGTTCGACTCTTTAAACCATGGTTTTAGTTTTTCTATAGTCTGGCTTTGTGGGTGGAGGCATTTGCGAGGAGCAGAAGTAGGAAAACCTTAATGCAAAGAAAAATAGATATTTGGAGGAAAAAGGACCTTAATGCAAAAATTAAAACTTTTGTGGGATGAAAATCAATTTTTCCTTTTTCAAAACGAAAAAAGTGGATGAGAATTAGTTAAGTACTAATTGTGAATTTTTTTTAAAAACTTGAAGGATCAAAATTGAATGAAAAACTCTTGAGGGATCGAAACAAAATTTTGAATAAATTTGAGGGATTAAAATATAATTTTGACCATCTTATAATAAAGAGCATTGAGTCCTAAACTAATAAGGGGTTAATTATATTTAAGGCCAAAGTGCAATATTGGTCCTATAAGTTTGCATGAGTTCCCAGATCAGTCCTATAAGTTTTTTCGTCTCAGATTTGGTCCTATAAGTTTGAAAAATTCTCACCGTTAGTCCTATCGATATTTCCGTTAAATTTTTTCTGTTAATGCTGATGTGGCATGATGACTGGGATATTGAAGTGGCAAAGTGGAGTGAAATGGGACCATACTGCAACAAATATTAATATTGTGGATGTATTTAGTGAATTTGACGGAGGACTATGTTAAAATGCTCTCTCAATCTTCGTCGATATCACTCCTCTTCTTCCTCTCAATCTGTTTCTCATTTGGCTCCTTTGAGCATAATCGCAGATGGAGTCGATATAGCTGCTAAGAGTATAGTGATGGTGGAGGATGTGTTTGTGTTTATGAAGAATCGTACTGCTTTGGAAGCATTTGGGGGATTTTCTGTGTTTTTTTATGGTTTAGGTGTAGCTGTTTATGCCTTTGAAGGAATTGGAATGGTTTTGCCTTTGGAATCAGAAGCTAAAGACAAAGATAAATTTGGTAGAGTCTTGGGTTTAGGTATGACTGTGATAGCTCTTCTGTTTGGAGCATTTGGAGCTTTAGGTTACTTTGCTTTTGGCAATGAAACCAAAGACATCATCACTACAAATTTAGGAGTTGGACTAGTGAGCACTCTGGTTCAATTGGGTCTCTGTATTAACCTGTTCTTTACTTTCCCATTGATGATGAACCCTGTTTATGAAATTGTAGAGAGAAGATTCTGGGATTCTAGGTACTGTTTGTGGCTGAGATGGGTGATAGTTTTGGGAGTGAGTTTGGTGGCACTTTTAGTGCCTAATTTTGCAGATTTTCTGTCTCTGGTAGGAAGTAGTGTGTGTGTTGTTCTAGGCTTTGTGTTGCCTGCCATGTTTCACTGTCTACCATTAACATAGTGCTCCGTCAAATTCACTAAATACATCCACAATATTAATATTTGTT